>JBBPBR010001707.1:0-18188 GCA_037974775.1 Cicer pinnatifidum
TGTGCATCCAATAGGTGTGTTTGTGTCATTGGATGATCAATTAGGTCATTTTCGCCCTCCCTAGGCTTATTCTTGTCCAATTAGGGTTTTTAACCAATCTTGTGCATCCAATAAGTTCATTTGTGTCATTGGATTAGGTCATTTTCGTCCTCCCTAGGCTTATTCTTGTTTAATTAGGGTTTTTAACCAATCTTGTGCATCCAAAAAGTTTGTTTATGTCATTGAATTAATATTTAGGTTATTTTCGTCCTCCCTAGGCATATTCTTGTCCAATTAGGGTTTTTAACCAATCTTATGCATCCAATAGGTGTGTTTGTGTCATTGGATGATCAATTTAGGTCATTTTCGTCCTCCTTAGGCATATTCTTGTCCAATTAGGGTTTTTAACCAATAATGTGCATCCAATAGGTGTGTTTGTGTCATTGGATGATCAATTAGGTCATTTTCGTCCTCCCTATGCTTATTCTTGTCGAATTAGGGTTTTTAACAAATCTTGTGCATCCAATAAGTTCATTTTTGTCATTGGATGATCAATTAGGTCATTTTCGTCCTCCCTAGGCTTATTCTTGTCCAATTAGGGTTTTTAACCAATCTTGTGCATCCAACAAGTTTGTTTATGTCATTGAATTAATATTTAGGTTATTTTCGTCCTCCCTAGGCATATTCTTGTCCAATTAGGGTTTTTAACCAATCTTATGCATCCAATTGGTGTGTTTGTGTCATTGGATGATCAATTTAGGTCATTTTCGTCCTCCTTAGGCATATTCTTGTCCAATTAGGGTTTTTAACCAATAATGTGCATCCAATAGGTGTGTTTGTGTCATTGGATGATCAATTAGGTCATTTTCGTCCTCCCTAGGCTTATTCTTGTCCAATTAGGGGTTTTAACCACTCTTGTGCATCCAACAAGTTTGTTTATGTCATTGAATTAATATTTAGGTCATTTTCGTCCTCCCTAGGCATATTCTTGTCCAATTAGGGTTTTTAACCAATCTTGTGCATCCAATAGGTGTGTTTGTGTCATTGGATGATCAATTTGGTCATTTTCATCCTCCCTAGCTTATTCTTGTCCAATTATGGTTTTTAACCAATCTTGTGCATCCAATAGGTGTGTTTGTGTCATTGGATGATCAATTAGGTCATTTTCGTCCTCCCTAGGCATATTCTAGTCCAATTACGGTTTTTAACCAATCTTGTGCATCCAATAGGTGGGTTTGTGTCATTGGATGATCAATTAGGTCATTTTCGTCCTCCCTAGGCTTATTCTTGTCCAATTAGGGTTTTTAACCAATTTTGTGCATCCAATAGGTGTGTTTGTGTCATTGGATGATCAATTAGGTCATTTTCGTCCTCCCTAGGCTTATTCTTGTTGAATTAGGGTTTTTAACCAATCTTGTGCATCCAATAAGTTCATTTGTGTCATTGGATTAACATTTAGGTCATTTTCGTCCTCCCTAGGCATATTCTTGTCCAATTAGGGTTTTTAACCAATCTTGTGCTTCCAATAGGTGTGTTTGTGTCATTGGATGATCAATTAGGTCATTTTCGTCCTCCCTAGGCTTATTCTTGTCCAATTAGGGTTTTTAACCAATCTTGTGCATCCAACAAGTTTGTTTATGTCATTGAATTAATATTTAGGTCATTTTCGTCCTCCCTAGGCATATTCTTGTCCAATTACGGTTTTTAACCAAACTTGTGCATCCAATAGGTGTGTTTATTACATTGGATGATCAATTAGGTCATTTTCGTCCTCCCTAGGCTTATTCTTGTCCAATTAGGGTTTTTAACCAATCTTGTGCATCCAATAGGTGTGTTTGTGTCATTGGATGATCAATTAGGTCATTTTCGTCCTCCCTAGGCTTATTCTTGTCCAATTAGGGTCTTTAACCAATCTTGTGCATCCAAAAAGTTTGTTTCTTTCATTGAATTAATATTTAGGTCATTTTCGTCCTCCCTAGGCATATTCTTGTCCAATTAGGGTTTTTAACCAATCTTGTGCATCCAATAGGTGTGTTTGTGTCATTGGATGATCAATTAGGTCATTTTCGTCCTCCCTAGGCATATTCTTGTCCAATTAGGGTTTTTAACCAATCTTGTGCATCCAATAGGTGTGTTTGTGGCAATGGATGATCAATTTGGTCGTTTTCGTCCTCCCTAGGCTTATTCTTGTCCAATTAGGGTTTTTAACCAATCTTGTGCATCCAACAAGTTTGTTTATGTCATTGAATTAATATTTAGGTCATTTTCGTCCTCCCTAGGCATATTCTTGTCCAATTAGGGTTTTTAACCAATCTTGTGCATCCAATAGGTGTGTTTGTGTCATTGGATGATCAATTAGGTCATTTTCGTCCTCCCTAGGCTTATTCTGGTCCAATTAGGGTTTTTAACCAATCTTGTGCATCCAATAAGTTTCTTTATGTCATTGAATTAATATTTAGGTCATTTTCGTCCTCCCTTGGCATATTCTTGTCCAATTAGGGTTTTTAACCAATCTTGTGCATCCAATAGGTGTGTTTGTGTCATTGGATGATCAATTAGGTCATTTTCATCCTCCCTAGGCATATTCTTGTCCAATTAGGGTTTTTAACCAATCTTGTGCATCCAATAAGTTCATTAGTGTCATTGGATTAACATTTAGGTCATTTTCGTCCTCCCTAGGCATATTCTTGTCCAATTAGGGTTTTTAACCAATCTTGTGCTTCCAATAGGTGTGTTTGTGTCATTGGATGATCAATTAGGTCATTTTCGTCCTCCCTAGGCTTATTCTTGTCCAATTAGGGTTTTTAACCAATCTTGTGCATCCAACAAGTTTGTTTATGTCATTGAATTAATATTTAGGTCATTTTCGTCCTCCCTAGGCATATTCTTGTCCAATTAGGGTTTTTAACCAATCTTGTGCATCCAATAGGTGTGTTTGTGTCATTGGATGATCAATTACGTTATTTTCTTCCTCCCTAGACTTATTCGTGTCCAATTAGGGTTTTTAACTAATCTTGTGCATCCAATAAGTTCATTTGTGTCATTGGATGATCAATTAGGTCATTTTCGTCCTTCCTAGGCTTACTCTTGTACAATTAGGGTTTTTAACCAATCTTGAGCATCCAATAAGTTCATTAGTGTCATTGGATTAACATTTAGGTCATTTTCGTCCTCCCTAGGCATATTCTTGTCCAATTAGGGTTTTTAACCAATCTTGTGCTTCCAATAGGTGTGTTTGTGTCATTGGATGATCAGTTAGGTCATTTTCGTCCTCCCTAGGCTTATTCTTGTCCAATTAGGGTTTTTAACCAATCTTGTGCATCCAACAAGTTTGTTTATGTCATTGAATTAATATTTAGGTCATTTTCGTCCTCCCTAGGCATATTCTTGTCCAATTAGGGTTTTTAACCAATCTTGTGCATCCAATAGGTGTGTTTATGTCATTGGATGATCAATTAGGTCATTTTCGTCCTCCCTAGGCTTATTCTTGTCCAATTAGGGTTTTTAACCAATCTTGTGCATCCAATAAGTTCATTTGTGTCATTGGATGATCAATTAGGTCATTTTTGTCCTCCCTAGGTATATTCTTGTCCAACTAGGGTTTTTAACCAATCTTGTGCATCCAATAGATGTGTTTGTGTCTTTGGATGATCAATGAGGTCATTTTCTTCCTCCCTAGGCTTATGCTTGTCCAATTAGGGTTTTTAATCAATCTTGTGCATCCAATAAGTTCATTTGTGTCATTGGATTAACATTTAGGTCATTTTCGTCCTCCCTAGGCATATTCTTGAACAATTAGGGTTTTTAACCAATCTTGTGCTTCCAATAGGTGTGTTTGTGTCATTGGATGATCAATTAGGTCATTTTCGTCCTCCCTAGGCTTATTCTTGTCCAATTAGGGTTTTTAACCAATCTTGTGCATCCAATAAGTTCATTTGTGTCATTGGATGATCAATTAGGTCATTTTCGTCCTCCTTAGGCATATTCTTGTCCAACTAGGGTTTTAAACCAATCTTGTGCATCCAATAGGTGTGTTTGTGTCTTTGGAAGATCAATTAGGTCATTTTCGTCCTCCCTAGGCTTATTCTTGACCAATTAGGGTTTTTAACCAATCTTGTGCATCCAATTGGTGTGTTTGTGTCATTGGATGATCAATTAGGTCATTTTCGCCCTCCCTAGGCTTATTCTTGTCCAATTAGGGTTTTTAACCAATCTTGTGCATCCAATAAGTTCATTTGTGTCATTGGATTAGGTCATTTTCGTCCTCCCTAGGCTTATTCTTGTCCAATTAGGGTTTTTAACCAATCTTGTGCATCCAAAAAGTTTGTTTATGTCATTGAATTAATATTTAGGTTATTTTCGTCCTCCCTAGGCATATTCTTGTCCAATTAGGGTTTTTAACCAATCTTATGCATCCAATAGGTGTGTTTGTGTCATTGGATGATCAATTTAGGTCATTTTCGTCCTCCTTAGGCATATTCTTGTCAAATTAGGGTTTTTAACCAATAATGTGCATCCAATAGGTGTGTTTGTGTCATTGGATGATCAATTAGGTCATTTTCGTCCTCCCTATGCTTATTCTTGTCCAATTAGGGTTTTTAACAAATCTTGTGCATCCAATAAGTTCATTTTTGTCATTGGATGATCAATTAGGTCATTTTCGTCCTCCCTAGGCTTATTCTTGTCCAATTAGGGTTTTTAACCAATCTTGTGCATCCAACAAGTTTGTTTATGGCATTGAATTAATATTTAGGTTATTTTCGTCCTCCCTAGGCATATTCTTGTCCAATTAGGGTTTTTAACCAATCTTGTGCATCCAATAGGTGTGTTTGTGTCATTGGATGATCAATTTAGGTCATTTTCGTCCTCCCTAGGCTTATTCTTGTCCAATTAGGGTTTTTAACCAATCTTGTGCATCCAATAGGTGTGTTTGTGTCATTGGATGATCAATTAGGTCATTTTCGTCCTCCCTAGGCTTATTGTTGACCAATTAGGGTTTTTAACAAATCTTGTGCATCCAATAAGTTCATTTGTGTCATTGGATGATCAATTAGGTCATTTTCGTCCTCCTTAGGCATATTCTTGTCCAACTAGGGTTTTTAACCAATCTTGTGCATCCAATAAGTTCATTTGTGTCATTGGATGATCAATTAGGTCATTTTCGTCCTCCTTAGGCATATTCTTGTCCAACTAGGGTTTTAAACCAATCTTGTGCATCCAATAGGTGTGTTTGTGTCTTTGGAAGATCAATTAGGTCATTTTCGTCCTCCCTAGGCTTATTCTTGACCAATTAGGGTTTTTAACCAATCTTGTGCATCCAATTGGTGTGTTTGTGTCATTGGATGATCAATTAGGTCATTTTCGCCCTCCCTAGGCTTATTCTTGTCCAATTAGGGTTTTTAACCAATCTTGTGCATCCAATAAGTTCATTTGTGTCATTGGATTAGGTCATTTTCGTCCTCCCTAGGCTTATTCTTGTCCAATTAGGGTTTTTAACCAATCTTGTGCATCCAAAAAGTTTGTTTATGTCATTGAATTAATATTTAGGTTATTTTCGTCCTCCCTAGGCATATTCTTGTCCAATTAGGGTTTTTAACCAATCTTATGCATCCAATAGGTGTGTTTGTGTCATTGGATGATCAATTTAGGTCATTTTCGTCCTCCTTAGGCATATTCTTGTCCAATTAGGGTTTTTAACCAATAATGTGCATCCAATAGGTGTGTTTGTGTCATTGGATGATCAATTAGGTCATTTTCGCCCTCCCTAGGCTTATTCTTGTCCAATTAGGGTTTTTAACCAATCTTGTGCATCCAATAAGTTCATTTGTGTCATTGGATTAGGTCATTTTCGTCCTCCCTAGGCTTATTCTTGTCCAATTAGGGTTTTTAACAAATCTTGTGCTTCCAATAAGTTCATTTGTGTCATTGGATGATCAATTAGGTCATTTTCGTCCTCCCTAGGCTTATTCTTGTCCAATTAGGGTTTTTAACCAATCTTGTGCATCCGATAACTTTGTTTGTGTCATTGAATTAATATTTAGGTCATTTTCGTCCTCCCTAGGCATATTCTTATCCAATTAGGGTTTTTAACCAATCTTGTGCATCCAATAGGTGTGTTTGTGTCATTGGATGATCAATTAGGTCATTTTCGTCCTCCCTAGGCTTATTCTTGTCCAATTAGGGTTTTTAACCAATCTTGTGCATCCAATAGGTGTGTTTGTGTCATTGGATGATCAATTAGGTCATTTTCGTCCTCCCTAGATTTATTCTTGTCAAATAAGGGTTTTTAACCAATCTTGTGCATCCAATAGGTGTGTTTGTGTCATTGGATGATCAATTAGGTCATTTTCGTCCTCCCTAGGCATATTCTTATCCAATTAGGGTATTTAACCAATCTTGTGCATCCAATAGGTGTGTTTGTGTCATTGGATGATCAATTAGGTCATTTTCGTCCTCCCTAGGCTTATTCTTGTCCAATTAGGGTTTTTAACCAATCTTGTGCATCCAATAACTTTGTTTGTGTCATTGAATTAATATTTAGGTCATTTTAGTCCTCCCTCGGCATATTCTTGTCCAACTAGGGTTTTTAACCAATCTTGTGCATCCAATAGGTGTGTTTGTGTCATTGGATGATCAATTAGGTCATTTTCGTCCTCCCTAGGCTTATTCTTGTCCAATTAGGGTTTTTAACCAATCTTGTGCATCCAATAGGTGTGTTTGTGTCATTGGATGATCAATTAGGTCATTTTCGTCCCACGTAGGCTTATTCTTGTCCAATTAGGGTTTTTAACCAATCTTGTGCATCCAATAGGTGTGTTTGTGTCATTGGATGATCAATTAGGTCATTTTCGTCCTCCCTAGACTTATTCTTGTCCAATTAGGGTTTTTAACAAATCTTGTGCATCCAATAAGTTCATTTGTGTCATTGGATGATCAATTAGGTCATTTTCGTCCTCCCTAGGTATATTTTTGTACAACTAGGGTTTTTAACCAATCTTGTGCATCCAATAAGTTCATTTGTGTCATTGGATGATCAATTAGGTCATTTTCGTCCTCCCTAGGCATATTTTTGTCCAACTAGGGTTTTTAACGAATCATGTGCATCCAATAGGTGTGTTTGTGTCATTGGATGATCAATTAGGTCATTTTCGTCCTCCCTAGGCTTATTCTTGTCCAATTAGGGTTTTTAACCAATCTTGTGCATCCAATAGGTGTGTTTGTGTCATTGGATGATCAATTAGGTCATTTTTGTCCTCCCTAGGCTTATTCTTGTCCAATTAGGGTTTTTAACAAATCTTGTGCATCCAATAAGTTCATTTGTGTCATTGGATGATCAATTAGGTCATTTTCGTCCTCCCTAGGCATATTTTTGTACAACTAGGGTTTTTAACCAATCTTGTGCATCCAATAAGTTCATTTGTGTCATTGGATGATCAATTAGGTCATTTTCGTCCTCCCTAGGCATATTCTTGTCCAACTAGGGTTTTTAACCAATCTTGTGCATCCAATAGGTGTGTTTGTGTCATTGGATGATCAATTAGGTCATTTTCGTCCTCCCTAGGCTTATTCTTGTCCAATTAGGGTTTTTAACCAATCTTGTGCATCCAATAGGTGTGTTTGTGTCATTGGATGATCAATTAGGTTATTTTCGTCCTCGCTAGGCTAGTTCTTGTCCAATTAGGGTTTTTAACCAATCTTGTGCATCCAATAAGTTGAGTTGTGTCATTGGATTAACATTTAAGTCATTTTCGTCCTCCCTAGGCATATTCTTGTCCAATTAGGGTTTTTAACCAATCTTGTGCATCCAATAGGTGTGTTTGTGTCATTGGATGATCAATTGGGTCATTTTCGTCCTCCCTAGGCTTATTCTTGTCCAATTAGGGTTTTTAACAAATCTTGTGCATCCAATAAGTTCATTTGTGTCAATGGATGATCAATTAGGTCATTTTCGTCCTCCCTAGGCATATTCTTGTCCAACTAGGGTTTTTAACCAATCTTATGCATCCAATAAGTTCATTTGTGTCATTGGATGATCAATTAGGTCATTTTCGTCCTCCCTAGGCTTATTCTTGTCCAATTAGGGTTTTTAACCAATCTTGTGCATCCAATAGGTGTGTTTGTGTCATTGGATGATCAATTAGGTCATTTTCGTCCTCCCTAGGCTTATTCTTGTCCAATTAGGGTTTTTAACAAATCTTGTGCATCCAATAAGTTCATTTGTATCATTGGATGATCAATTAGGTCATTTTCGTCCTCCCTAGGCACATTCTTGTCCAACTAGGGTTTTTAACCATTCTTGTGCTTCCAATAGGTGTGTTTGTGTCATTGGATGATCAATTAGGTCATTTTCGTCCTCACTAGGCTTATTCTTGTCCAATTAGGGTTTTTAACCAATCTTGTGCATCCAATAGGTGTGTTTGTGTCATTGGATGATCAATTAGGTCATTTTCGCCCTCCCTAGGCTTATTCTTGTCCAAATAGGGTTTTTAACCAATCTTGTGCATCCAATAACTTTGTTTGTGTCATTGAATTAATATTTAGGTCATTTTTGTGCTCCCTAGGCATATTCTTGTCCAATTAGGGTTTTTAACTAATCTTGTGCAGCCAATAGGTGTGTTTGTGTCATTGGATGATCAATTAGGTCATTTTCGCCCTCCCTAGGCTTATTCTTGTCCAATTAGGGTTTTTAACTAATCTTTTGCATCCAATACGTTCATTTGTGTCCTTGGATTAACATTTAGGTCATTTTCGTCCTTCCTAGGCATATTCTTATCCAATTAGGGTTTTTAACCAATCTTGTGCTTCCAATAGGTGTGTTTGTGTCATTTGATGATCAATTAGGTCATTTTCGTCCTCCCTAGGCTTATTCTTGTCCAATTAGGGTTTTTAACCAATCTTGTGCATCCAACAAGTTTGTTTATGTCATTGAATTAATATTTAGGTCATTTTCGTCCTCCCTAGGCATATTCTTGTCCAATTAGGGTTTTTAACCAATCTTGTGCATCCAATAGGTGTGTTTGTGTCATTGGATGATCAATTAGGTCATTTTCATCCTCCCTAGGCATATTCTTGTCCAATTATGGTTTTTAACCAATCTTGTGCATCCAATAGGTGTGTTTGTGTCATTGGATGATCAATTAGGTTATTTTCTTCCTCCCTAGACTTATTCGTGTCCAATTAGGGTTTTTAACTAATCTTGTGCATCCAATAAGTTCATTTGTGTCATTGGATGATCAATTAGGTCATTTTCGTCCTTCCTAGGCTTATTCTTGTCCAATTAGGGTTTTTAACCAATATTGTGCATCCAATAAGTTCATTAGTGTCATTGGATTAACATTTAGGTCATTTTCGTCCTCCCTAGGCATATTCTTGTCCAATTAGGGTTTTTAACCAATCTTCTGCTTCCAATAGGTTTGTTTGTGTCATTGGATGATCAGTTAGGTGATTTTCGTCCTCCCTAGGCTTATTCTTGTCCAATTAGGGTTTTTAACCAATCTTGTGCATCCAACAAGTTTGTTTATGTCATTGAATTAATATTTAGGTCATTTTCGTCCTCCCTAGGCATATTCTTGTCCAATTAGGGTTTTTAACCAATCTTGTGCATCCAATAGGTGTGTTTGTGTCATTGGATGATCAATTAGGTCATTTTCGTCCTCCCTAGGCATATTCTTGTCCAATTAGGGTTTTTAACCAATCTTGTGCATCCAATAGGTATGTTGTGTCATTGGATGATCAATTAGGTCATTTTCGTCCTCCCTAGGCATATTCTTGTCCAATTAGGGTTTTTAACCAATCTTGTGCATCCAATAGGTGTGTTTGTGTCATTGGATGATCAATTAGGTCATTTTCGTCCTCCCTAGGCTTATTCTTGTCCAATTAGGGTTTTTAACCAATCTTGTGCATCCAATAGGTGTGTTTGTGTCATTGGATGATCAATTAGGTCATTTTCGTCCTCCCTAAGCTTATTCTTGTCCAATTAGGGTTTTTAACTAATCTTGGGCATCCAATAAGTTCATTTGTGTCAATGGATTAACATTAAGGTCATTTTCGTCCTCCCTAGGCTTATTCTTGTCCAATTAGGGTTTTTAACCAATCTTGTGCATCCAATAAGTTCATTTGTGTCATTGGATTAACATTTAGGTCATTTTCGTCCTCCCTAGGCATATTCTTGTCCAATTAGGGTTTTTAACCAATCTTGTGTATCCATTAGGTGTGTTTGTGTCATTGGATGATCAATTAGGTCATTTTCGTCCTCCCTAGGCTTATTCTTGTCCAATTAGGGTTTTTAACCAATCTTGTGCATCCAATAGGTGTGTTTGTGTCATTGGATGATCAATTAGGTCATTTTCGTCCTCCCTAGGCTTATTCTTGTCCAATTAGGGTTTTAACAAATCTTGTGCCTCCAATAAGTTCATTTGTGTCATTGGATGATCAATTAGGTCATTTTCGTCCTCCCTAGGCATATTCTTGTACAACTAGGGTTTTTAACCAATCTTGTGCATCCAATAAGTTTATTTGTGTCATTGGATGATCAATTAGGTCATTTTCGTCCTCCCTAGGGATATTTTTGTCCAACTAGGGTTTTTAACCAATCTTGTGCATCCAATAGGTATGTTTGTGTCATTGGATGATCAATTAGGTCATTTTCGTCCTCCCTAGGCTTATTCTTGTCCAATTAGGGTTTTTAACCAATCTTGTGCATCCAATAGGTGTGTTTGTGTCATTGGATGATCAATTAGGTCATTTTCGTCCTCCCTAGGCTTATTCTTGTCCAATTAGGGTTTTTAACCAATCTTGTGCATCCAATAGGTGTGTTTGTGTCATTGGATGATCAATTAGGTCATTTTTCGTCCTCCCTAAGCTTATTCTTGTCCAATTAGGGTTTTTAACCAATCTTATGCATCCAATAGGTGTGTTTGTGTCATTGGATGATCAATTAGGTCATTTTCGTCCTCCCTAGGCTTATTCTTGTCCAATTAGGGTTTTTAACCAATCTTGTGCATCCAATAGGTGTGTTTGTGTCATTGGATGATCAATTAGGTCATTTTCGTCCTCCCTAGGCTTATTCTTGTCCAATTAGGGTTTTTAACCAATCTTGTGCATCCAATAGGTGTGTTTGTGTCATTGGATGATCAATTAGGTCATTTGCGTCCTCCCTAGGTATATTCTTGTCCAATTAGGGTTTTTAACCAATCTTGTGCATCCAATAGGTGTGTTTGTGTCATTGGATGATCAATTAGGTCATTTTCGTCCTCCCTAGGCTTATTCTTGTCCAATTAGGGTTTTAAACCAATCTTCTGCATCCGATAAGTTTGTTTGTGTCATTGAATTAATATTTAGGTCATTTTCGTCCTCCCTAGGAATATTCTTGTCCAATTAGTGTTTTTAACCAATCTTGTGCATCCAATAGGTGTGTTTGTGTCATTGGATGATCAATTAGGTCATTTTCGTCCTCCCTAGGCATATTCTTGTCCAATTAGGGTTTTTAACCAATCTTGTGCATCCAATAGGTGTGTTTGTGTCATTGGATGATCAATTAGGTCATTTTCGTCCTCCCTAGGCTTATTCTTGTCCAATTAGGGTTTTTAACCAATCTTGTGCATCCAATAGGTGTGTTTGTGTCATTGGATGATCAATTAGGTCATTTTCGTCCTCCCTAAGCTTATTCTTGTCCAATTAGGGTTTTTAACCAATCTTGTGCATCAAATAGGTGTGTTTGTGTCATTGGATGATCAATTAGGTCATTTTCGTCCTCCCTAGGCTTATTCTTGTCCAATTAGGGTTTTTAACCAATCTTGTGCATCCAATAACTTTGTTTGTGTCGTTGAATTAATATTTAGGTCATTTTCGTCCTCCCTAGGCTTATTCTTGTCCAATTAGGGTTTTTAACCAATCTTGTGCATCCAATAGGTGTGTTTGTGGCAATGGATGATCAATTAGGTCATTTTTGTCCTCCCTAGGCTTATTCTTGTCTAATTAGGGTTTTTAACCAATCTTGTGCATCCAATAGGTGTGTTTGTGTCATTGGATGATCAATTAGGTCATTTTCGTCCTCCCTAGGCATATTCTTGTCCAATTAGGGTTTTTAACCAATCTTGTGCATCCAACAGGTGTGTTTGTGTCATTGGATGATCAATTAGGTCATTTTCGTCCTCCCTAGGCTTATTCTTGTCCAATTAGGGTTTTTAACCAATCTTGTGCATCCAATAAGTTTATTTGTGTCATTGGATGATCAATTAGGTCATTTTCGTCCTCCCTATGCATATTCTTGTCCAACTAGGGTTTTAAACCAATCTTGGGCATCCAATAGGTGTGTTTGTGTCATTGGATGATCAATTAGGTCATTTTCGTCCTCCCTAGGCTTATTCTTGTCCAATTAGGGTTTTTAACCAATCTTGTGCATCCAATAGGTGTGTTTGTGTCATTGGATGATCAATTAGGTCATTTTCGTCCTCCCTAGGCTTATTCTTGTCCAATTAGGGTTTTTAACCAATCTTGTGCATCCAATAGGTGTGTTTGTGTCATTGGATGATCAATTAGGGTTTTTAACCAATCTTGTGCATCCAATAAGTTCATTTGTGTCATTGTGCATCCAATAGGTTTGTTTGTGTCATTGAATTAATATTTAGGTCATTTTCGTCCTCCCTAGGCATATTCTTGTCCAATTAGGGTTTTTAACCAATCTTGTGCATCCAATAGGTGTGTTTGTGTCATTGGATGATCAATTAGGTCATTTTCGTCCTCCCTAGGCTTATTCTTGTCCAATTATGGTTTTTAACCAATCTTGTGCATCCAATAGGTGTGTTTGTGTCATTAGATGATCAATTAGGTCATTTTCGTCCACCCTAGGCATATTCTTGACGAATTAGGGTTTTTAACCAATCTTGTGCATCAAATAGGTGTGTTTGTGTCATTGGATGATCAATTAGGTCATTTTCGTCCTCCCTAGGCTTATTCTTGTCCAATTAGGGTTTTTAACCAATCTTGTGCATCCAATAGGTGTGTTTGTGTCATTGGATGATCAATTATGTCATTTTCGGCCTCCATAGGCTTATTCTTGTCCAATTAGGGTTTTTAACCAATCTTGTGCATCCAATAGGTGTGTTTGTGTCAATGGATGATCAATTAGGTCATTTTCGTCCTCCCTAGGCTTATTCTTGTCCAATTAGGGTTTTTAACAAATCTTGTGCATCCAATAATTTCATTTGTGTCATTGGATGATCAATTAGGTCATTTTCGTCCTCCATATGTATATTCTTGTACAACTAGGGTTTTTAACCAATCTTGTGCATCTAATAAGTTCATATGTGTAATTGGATGATCAATTAGGTCATTTTCGTCCTCCCTAGGCATATTCTTGTCCAACTAGGGTTTTTAACCAATCTTCTGCATCCAATAGGTGTGTTTGTGTCATTGGATGATCAATTAGGTCATTTTCGTCCTCCCTAGGCTTATTCTTGTCCAATTAGGGTTTTTAACCAATCTTGTGCATCCAATAGGTGTGTTTGTGTCATTGGATGATCAATTAGGTCATTTTCGTCCTCCCTAGGCTTATTCTTGTTCAATTAGGGTTTTTAACCAATCTTGTGCATCCAATAGGTTTGTTTGTGTCATTCGATGATCAATTTGGTCATTTTTGTCCTCCCTTGGCTTCTTCTTGTCCAATTAGGGTTTTTAACCAATCTTGTGCTTCCAATAGGTGTGTTTGTGTCATTGGATGATCAATTAGGTCATTTTCGTCCTCCCTAGGCTTATTCTTGTCCAATTAAGGTTTTTAACCAATCTTGTGCATCCAATAGGTGTGTTTGTGTCATTGGATGATCAATTAGGTCATTTTCGTCCACCCTAGGCATATTCTTGTCCAATTAGGGTGTTTAACCTATCTTGTGCATCCAATAGGTGTGTTTGTGTCATTGGATGATCAATTAGGTTATTTTCGCCCTCCCTAGGCTTATTCTTGTCCAATTAGGGTTTTTAACCAATCTTGTGCATCCAATAAGTTCATTTGTGTCATTGGATTAGGTCATTTTCGTCCTCCCTAGGCTTATTCTTGTCCAATTAGGATTTTTAACCAATCTTGTGCACCCAATAGGTGTGTTTGTGTCATTGGATGATCAATTTAGGTCATTTTCGTTCTCCTTAGGCATATTCTTGTCCAATTAGGGTTTTTAACCAATAATGTGCATCCAATAGGTGTGTTTGGGTCATTGGATGATCAATTAGGTCATTTTCGTCCTCCCTAGGCTTATTGGTGTCCAATTAGGGTTTTTAACAAATCTTATGCATCCAATAAGTTCATTTTTGTCATTGGATGATCAATTAGGTCATTTTCGTCCTCCCTAGGCTTATTCTTGTCCAATTAGGGTTTTTAACAAATCTTGTGCATCCAATACGTTCATTTTTGTCATTGGATGATCAATTAGGTCATTTTCGTCCTCCCTAGGCTTATTCTTGTCCAATTAGGGTTTTTAACCAATCTTGTGCATCCAACAAGTTTGTTTATGTCATTGAATTAATATTAAGGTTATTTTCGTCCTCCCTAGGCATATTCTTGTCCAATTAGGGTTTTTAACCAATCTTGTGCATCCAATAGGTGTGTTTGTGTCATTGGATGATCAATTTAGGTCATTTTCGTCCTCCTTAGGCATATTCTTGTCCAATTAGGGTTTTTATTCAATAATGTGCATCCAATAGGTGTGTTTGTGTCATTGGATAATCAATTAGGTCATTTTCGTCCTCCCTAGGCTTATTCTTGTCCAATTAGGGTTTTTAACCAATCTTGTGCACCCAATAGGTGTGTTTGTGTCATTGGATGATCAATTAGGTCATTTTCGTCCTCCCTAGGCATATTCTTGTCCAATTAGGGTTTTTAACCTATCTTGTGCATCAAGTAGGTGTGTTTGTGTCATTGGATGATCAATTAGGTTATTTTCGCCCTCCCTAGGCTTATTCTTGTCCAATTAGGGTTTTTAACCAATCTTGTGCATCCAATAAGTTCATTTGTGTCATTGGATTAGGTCATTTTCGTCCTCCCTAGGCTTATTCTTGTCCAATTAGGGTTTTTAACCAATCTTGTGCATCCAACAAGTTTGTTTATGTCATTGAATTAATATTTAGGTTATTTTCGTCCTCCCTAGGCATATTCTTGTCCAATTAGGGTTTTTAACCAATCTTATGCATCCAATAGGTGTGTTTGTGTCATTGGATGATCAATTTAGGTCATTTTCGTCCTCCTTAGGCATATTCTTGTCCAATTAGGGTTTTTAACCAATAATGTGCATCCAATAGGTGTGTTTGTGTCATTGGATGATCAATTAGGTCATTTTCGTCCTCCCTATGCTTATTCTTGTCGAATTAGGGTTTTTAACAAATCTTGTGCATCCAATAAGTTCATTTTTGTCATTGGATGATCAATTAGGTCATTTTCGTCCTCCCTAGGCTTATTCTTGTCCAATTAGGGTTTTTAACCAATCTTGTGCATCCAACAAGTTTGTTTATGTCATTGAATTAATATTTAGGTTATTTTCGTCCTCCCTAGGCATATTCTTGTCCAATTAGGGTTTTTAACCAATCTTGTGCATCCAATAGGTGTGTTTGTGTCATTGGATGATCCATTTAGGTCATTTTCGTCCTCCCTAGGCTTATTCTTGTCCAATTAGGGTTTTTAACCAATCTTGTGCATCCAATAGGTGTGTTTGTGTCATTGGATGATCAATTAGGTCATTTTCGTCCTCCCTAGGCTTATTCTTGTGCAATTAGGATTTTTAACCAATCTTGTGCATGCAATAAGTTCATTTGTGTCATTGAATGATCAATTAGGTCATTTTCGTCCTCCCTAGGCTTATTCTTGTCCAATTAGGGTTTTTAACCAATCTTGTGCATCCAATAGGTGTGTTTGTGTCATTGGATGATCAATTAGGTCATTTTCGTCCTCCCTAGGCTTATTCTTGCCCAATTAGGGTTTTTAACCAATCTTGTGCATCCAACGAGTTTGTTTATGTCATTGAATTAATATTTAGGTCATTTTCATCCTCCCTAGGCATATTCTTTTCCATTTAGGGTTTTTAACCAATCTTGTGCATCCAATAGGTGTGTTTGTGTCATTGGATGATCAATTAGGTCATTTTCGTCCTCCCTAGGCTTATTCTTGTCCAATTAGGGTTTTTAACCAATCTTGTGCATCCAATAAGTTCATTTGTGTCATTGGATGATAAATTTGGTCATTTTCGTCCTCCATAGGCATATTCTTGTCCAACTAGGGTTTTAAACCAATCTTGTGCATCCAATAGGTGTGTTTGTGTCATTGGATGATCAATTAGGTCATTTTCGTCCTCCCTAGGCTTATTCTTGTCCAATTAGGGTTTTTAACCAATCTTGTGCATCCAATAGGTGTGTTTGTGTCATTGGATGATCAATTAGGTCATTTTCGTCCTCCCTAGGCTTATTCTTGTCCAATTAGGGTTTTTAACCAATCTTGTGCATCCAATAGGTGTGTTTGTGTCATTGGATGATCAATTAGGTCATTTTCGTCCTTTCTATGCTTATTTTTGTCCAATTAGGGTTTTTAAGCAATCTTGTGCATCCAATAAGTTCATTTGTGTCATTGGATGATCAATTAGGTCATTTTCGTCCTCCCTAGGCATATTCTTGTCCAACTAGGGTTTCTAACCAATCTTGTGCTTCCAATAGATGTGTTTGTGTCATTGGATGATCAATTAGGTCATTTTCGTCCTCCCTAGGCTTATTCTTGTCCAATTAGGGTTTTTAACCAATCTTGTGCATCCAATAGGTGTGTTTGTGTCATTGGATGATCAATTAGGTCATTTTCGTCCTCCCTAGGCTTATTCTTGTCCAATTAGGGTTTTTAACCAATCTTGTGCATCCAATAGGTGTGTTTGTGTCATTGGATGATCAATTAGGTCATTTTCGTCCTCCCTAGGCTTATTCTTCTCCAATTATGGTTTTTAACCAATCTTGTGCATCCAATAAGTTTGTTTATGTCATTGAATTAATATTTAGGTCATTTTCGTCTTCCCTAGGCATATTCTTGTCCAATTAGGGTTTTTAACCAATCTTGTGCATCCAATAGGTGTATTTGTGTCATTGGATGATCAATTAGGTCATTTTCGTCCTCCCTAGGCATATTCTTGTCCAATTAGGGTTTTTAACCAATCTTATGCATCCAATAGATGTGTTTGTGTCATTGGATGATCAATTAGGTCATTTTCGTCCTCCCTAGGCTTATTCTTGTCCAATTAGGGTTTTTAACCAATCTTGTGCATCCAATAGGTGTGTTTGTGTCATTGGATGATCAATTAGGTCATTTTCGTCCTCCCTAGGCTTATTCTTGTCCAATTAGGGTTTTTAACCAATCTTGTGCATCCAATAAGTTCATTTGTGTCATTGGATTAACATTTAGGTAATTTTCGTCCATCCTAGGCATATTCTTGTCCAATTAGGGTTTTTAACCAATCTTGTGCATCCAATAGGTGTGTTTGTGTCATTGGATGATCAATTAGGTTATTTTCGTCCTCCCTAGGCTTATTCTTGTCCAATTAGGGTTTTTAACTAATCTTGTCCATCCAATAGGTGTGTTTGTGTCATTGGATGATCAATTAAGTCATTTTCGTCCTCCCTAGGCTTATTCTTGTCCAATTAGGGTTTTTAACCAATCTTGTGCATCCAATAGGTGTGTTTGTGTCATTGGATGATCAATTAGGTCATTTTCGTCCTCCCTAGGCTTATTGTTGTCCAATTATGGTTTTTAACCAATCTTGTGCATCCAACAAGTTTGTTTATGTCATTGAATTAATATTTAGGTCATTTTCGTCCTCCCTAGGCATATTCTTGTCCAATTAGGGTTTTTAACCAATCTTGTGCATCCAATAGGTGTGTTTGTCTCATTAGATGATCAATTAGGTCACTTTCGTCCCTCCTAGGCTTATTCTTGTCCAATTAGGGTTTTTAACCAATCTTGTGCAACCAATAAGTTCATTTGTGTCAATGGATTAACATTTAGGTCATTTTCGTCCTCCCTAGGCATATTCTTGTCCAATTAGGATTTTTAACCAATCTTGTGCATCCAATAGGTCTGTTTGTGTCATTGGATGATCAATTAGGTCATTTTCGTCCATCCTAGGCTTATTCTTGTCCAATTAGGGTTTTTAACCAATCTTGTGCAACCAATAAGTTCATTTGTGTCAATGGAT
>JBBPBR010001708.1:9263-26185 GCA_037974775.1 Cicer pinnatifidum
AATAGGTGTGTTTGTGTCATTGGATGATCAATTAGGTCATTTTCGTCCTCCCTAAGCTTATTCTTGTCCAATTAGGGTTTTTAACCAATCTTGTGCATCCAACAAGTTTGTTTATGTCATTGAATTAATATTTAGGTCATTTTCGTCCTCCCTAGGCATATTCTTGTCCAATTAGGGTTTTTAACCAATCTTGTGCATCCAATAGGTCTGTTTGTCTCATTAGATGATCAATTAGGTCACTTTCGTCCTCCCTAGGCTTATTCTTGTCCAATTAGGGTTTTTAACCAACCTTGTGCATCCAATAGGTGTGTTTGTGTCATTGGATGATCAATTAGGTCATTTTCATCCTCCCTAGGCATATTCTTGTCCAATTAGGGTTTTTAACCGATCTTGTGCATCCAATAGGTGTGTTTGTGTCATTGGATGATCCATTAGGTCATTTTCGTCCATCCTAGGCTTATTCTTGTCCAATTAGGGTTTTTAACCAATCTTGTGCAACCAATAAGTTCATTTGTGTCAATGGATTAACATTTAGGTCATTTTCGTCCTCCCTAGGCATATTCTTGTCCAATTAGGATTTTTAACCAATCTTGTGCATCCAATAGGTGTGTTTGTGTCATTGGATGATCAATTAGGTCATTTTCGTCCTTTCTATGCTTATTCTTGTCCAATTAGGGTTTTTAACCAATCTTGTGCATCCAATAAGTTCATTTGTGTCATTTGATGATCAATTAGGTCATTTTCGTCCTCCCTAGGCTTATTCTTGTCCAACTAGGGTTTTTAACCAATCTTGTGCATCCAATAGGTGTGTTTGTGTCATTGGATGAACAATTAGGTCATTTTCGTCCTCCCTAGGCTTATTCTTGTCCAATTAGGGTTTTTAACCAATCTTGTGCATCCAATAACTTTGATTGTGTCATTGAATTAATATTTAGGTCATTTTCGTCCTCCCTAGGCATATTCTTGTCCAATTAGGGTTTTTAACCAATCTTGTGCTTCCAATAGGTGTGTTTGTGTCATTGGATGATCAATTGGGTCATTTTCGCCCTCCCTAGGCTTATTCTTGTCCAATTAGGGTTTTTAACCAATCTTGTGCATCCAATAAGTTAATTTGTGTCATTGGATTAACATTTAGGTCATTTTCGTCCTCCCTAGGCATATTCTTGTCAACCTAGGGTTTTTAACCAATCTTGTGCTTCCAATAGGTGTGTTTGTGTCATTGGATGATCAATTAGGTCATTTTCGTCCTTTCTATGCTTATTCTTGTCCAATTAGGGTTTTTAACCAATCTTGTGCATCCAATAAGTTCATTTGTGTCAATGGATTAACATTTAGGTCATTTTCGTCCTCCCTAGGCATATTCTTGTCCAATCAGGGTTTTTAACCAATCTTGTGCATCCAATAGGTGTGTTTGTGTCATTGGATGATCAATTAGGTCATTTTCGTCCTTTCTATGCTTATTCTTGTCCAGTTAGGGTTTTTAACCAATCTTGTGCATCCAATAAGTTCATTTCTGTCATTGGATGATCAATTAGGTCATTTTCGTCCTCCCTAGGCATATTCTTGTCCAACTAGGGTTTTTAACCAATCTTGTGCTTCCAATAGGTGTGTTTGTGTCATTGGATGATCAATTAGGTCATTTTCGTCCTTTCTATGCTTATTCTTGTCCAATTAGGGATTTTAACCAATCTTGTGCATCCAATAAGTTCATTTGTGTCAATGGATTAACATTTAGGTCATTTTCGTCCTCCCTAGGCATATTCTTGTCCAATTAGGGTTTTTAACCAATCTTGTGCATCCAATAGGTGTGTTTGTGTCATTGGATGATCAATTAGGTCATTTTCGTCCTTTCTATGCTTATTCTTGTCCAATTAGGGTTTTTAACCAATCTTGTGCATCCAATAAGTTCATTTCTGTCATTGGATGATCAATTAGGTCATTTTCGTCCTCCCTAGGCATATTCTTGTCCAACTAGGGTTTTTAACCAATCTTGTGCTTCCAATAGGTGTGTTTGTGTCATTGGATGATCAATTAGGTCATTTTCGTCCTCCATCCTCCATAGGCTTATTCTTGTCCAATTAGGGATTTTAACCAATCTTGTGCATCCAATAAGTTTGTTTGTGTCAATGAATTAATATTTAGGTCATTTTCGTCCTCCCTAGGCATATTCTTGTCCAATTAGGGTTTTTAACCAATCTTGTGCATCCAATAGGTGTGTTTGTGTCATTGGATGATCAATTAGGTCATTTTCGTCCTCCCTAGGCATATTCTTGTCCAATTAGGGTTTTTAACCAATCTTGTGCATCCAATAGGTGTGTTTGTGGCAATGGATTATCAATTAGGTCATTTTCGTCCTCCCTAGGCTTATTCTTGTCCAATTAGGGTTTTTAACCAATCTTGTGCATCCAATAGGTGTGTTTGTGTCATTGGATGATCAATTAGGTCATTTTCGTCCTCCCTAGGCTTATTCTTGTCCAATTAGGCTTTTTACGCAATCTTGTGCATCCAACAAGTTTGTTTATGTCATTGAAACAATATTTAGGTCATTTTCGTCCTCCCTAGGCATATTCTTGTCCAATTAGGGTTTTTAACCAATCTTGTGCATCCAATAGGTGTGTTTGTGTCATTGGATGATCAATTAGGTCATTTTCGTCCTCCCTAGGCATATTCTTGTCCAACTAGGGTTTTAAACAAATCTTGTGCATCCAATAGGTGTGTTTGTGTCATTGGATGATCAATTAGGTCATTTTCGTCCTCCCTAGGCATATTCTTGTCCAATTAGGGTTTTTAACCAATCTTGTGCATCCAATAGGTGTGTTTGTGTCATTGGATGATCAATTAGGTCATTTTCGTCCTCCCTTTGCTTATTCTTGTCCAATTATGGTTTTTAACCAATCTTGTGCATCCAATAGGTGTGTTTGTGTCATTGGATGATCAATTAGGTCATTTTCGTCCTCCCTAGGCATATTCTTGTCCAATTAGGGTTTTTAACCAATCTTGTGCATCCAATAGGTGTGTTTGTGTCATTGGATGATCAATTAGGTCATTTTCGTCCTCCCTAGGCTTATTCTTGTCCAATTAGGGTTTTTAACCAATCTTGTGCATCCAATAAGTTAATTTGTGTCATTGGATGATCAATTAGGTCATTTTCGTCCTCCCAAAGCATATTCTTGTCCAACTAGGGTTTTAAACCAATCTTGTGCATCCAATAGGTGTGTTTGTGTCATTGGATGATCAATTAGGTCATTTTCGTCCTCCCTAGGCTTATTCTTGTCCAATTAGGGTTTTTAACCAATCTTGTGCATCCAATAGGTGTGTTTGTGTCATTGGATGATCAATTAGGTCATTTTCGTCCTCCCTAGGCTTATTCTTGTCCAATTAGGGTTTTTAATTAATCTTGTGCATCCAATAGGTGTGTTTGTGTCATTGGATGATCAATTAGGTCATTTTTGTCCTCCCTAGGCTTATTCTTGTCCAATTAGGGTTTTTAACCAATCTTGTGCATCCAATAGGTGTGTTTGTGTCATTGGATGATCAATTAGGTCATTTTCGTCCTCCCTAGGCATATTCTTGTCCAATTAGGGTTTTTAACCAATCTTGTGCATCCAATAGGTGTGTTTGTGTCATTGGATGATCAATTAGGTCATTTTCGTCCTCCCTAGACTTATTCTTGTCCAATTAGGGTTTTTAACAAATCTTGTGCATCCAATATGTTCATTTGTGTCATTGGATGATCAATTAGGTCATTTTCGTCCTCCCTAGGCATATTCTTGTCCAAGTAGGGTTATTAACCATTCTTGTGCTTCCAATAGGTGTGTTAGTGTCATTTGATGATCAATTAGGTCATTTTCGTCCTCACTAGGCTTATTCTTGTCCAATTAGGGTTTTTAACCAATCTTGTGCATCCAATAGGTGTGTTTGTGTCATTGGATGATCAATTAGGTCATTTTCGTCCTCCCTAGGCATATTCTTGTCCAATTAGGGTTTTTAACCAATCTTGTGCATCCAATAGGTGTGTTTGTGTCATTGGATGATCAATTAGCTCATTTTCGTCCTCCCTAGGCATATTCTTGTCCAATTACGGTTTTTAACCAATCTTGTGCATCCAATAGGTGTTTTTGTGTCATTGGATGATCAATTAGGTCATTTTCGTCCTCCCTAGGCATATTCTTGTCCAATTAGGGTTTTTAACCAATCTTGTGCATCCAATAGGTGTGTTTGTCTCATTGGATGATCAATTAGGTCATTTTCGTCCTCCCTAGGCATATTCTTGTCCAACTAGGGTTTTTAACCAATCTTGTGCATCCAATAGGTGTGTTTGTGTCATTGGATAATCAATTAGGTCATTTTCGTCCTCCCTAGGCATATTCTTGTCCAACTAGGGTTTTTAACCAATCTTGTGCATCCAATAGGTGTGTTTGTGTCATTGGATGATCAATTAGGTCATTTTCGTCCTCCCTAGGCTTATTCTTGACCAATTAGGGTTTTTAACCAATCTTGTGCATCCAACAAGTTTGTTTATGTCATTGAATTAATATTTAGGTCATTTTCGTCCTCCCTATGCATATTCTTGTCCAATTAGGGTTTTTAACCAATCTTATGCATCCAATAGGTGTGTTTGTCTCATTAGATGATCAATTAGGTCACTTTCGTCCTCCCTAGGCTTATTCTTGTCCAATTAGGGTTTTTAACCAATCTTGTGCATCCAATAGGTGTGTTTGTGTCATTGGATGATCAATTTGGTCATTTTCGTCCTCCCTAGGCATATTCTTGTCCAATTAGGGTTTTTAACCAATCTTGTGCATCCAATAGGTGTGTTTGTGTCATTGGATGATCAATTAGGTCATTTTCGTCCATCCTAGGCTTATTCTTGTCCAATTAGGGTTTTTAACCAATCTTGTGCAACCAATAAGTTCATTTGTGTCAATGGATTAACATTTAGGTCATTTTCGTCCTCCCTAGGCATATTCTTGTCCAATTAGGGTTTTTAACCAATCTTGTGCATCCAATAGGTGTGTTTGTGTCATTGGATGATCAATTGGGTCATTTTCGCCCTCCCTAGGCTTATTCTTGTCCAATTAGGGTTTTTAACCAATCTTGTGCATCCAATAAGTTAATTTGTGTCATTGGATTAACATTTAGGTCATTTTCGTCCTCCCTAGGCATATTCTTGTCCAACTAGGGTTTTTAACCAATCTTGTGCTTCCAATTGGTGTGTTTGTGTCATTGGATGATCAATTAGGTCATTTTCGTCCTTTCTATGCTTATTCTTGTCCAATTAGGGTTTTTAACCAATCTTGTGCAACCAATAAGTTCATTTGTGTCAATGGATTAACATTTAGGTCATTTTCGTCCTCCCTAGGCATATTCTTGTCCAATTAGGGTTTTTAACCAATCTTGTGCATCCAATAACTTTGATTGTGTCATTGAATTAATATTTAGGTCATTTTCGTCCTCCCTAGGCAAATTCTTGTCCAATTAGGGTTTTTAACCAATCTTGTGCTTCCAATAGGTGTGTTTGTGTCATTGGATGATCAATTGGGTCATTTTCGCCCTCCCTAGGCTTACTCTTGTCCAATTAGGGTTTTTAACCAGTCTTGTGCATCCAATAAGTTAATTTGTGTCATTGGATTAACATTTAGGTCATTTTCGTCCTCCCTAGGCATATTCTTGTCCAACTAGGGTTTTTAACCAATCTTGTGCTTCCAATAGGTGTGTTTGTGTCATTGGATGATCAATTAGGTCATTTTCGTCCTTTCTATGCTTATTCTTGTCCAATTAGGGTTTTTAACCAATCTTGTGCATCCAATAAGTTCATTTGTGTCAATGGATTAACATTTAGGTCATTTTCGTCCTCCCTAGGCATATTCTTGTCCAACTAGGGTTTTAACCAATCTTGTGCATCCAATAGGTGTGTTTGTGTCATTGGATGATCAATTAGGTCATTTTCGTCCTTTCTATGCTTATTCTTGTCCAATTAGGGTTTTTAACCAATCTTGTGCATCCAATAAGTTCATTTATGTCATTGGATGATCAATTAGGTCATTTTCGTCCTCCCTAGGCATATTCTTGTCCAACTAGGGTTTTTAACCAATCTTGTGCTTCCAATAGGTGTGTTTGTGTCATTGGATGATCAATTAGGTCATTTTCGTCCTTTCTATGCTTATTCTTGTCCAATTAGGGTTTTTAACCAATCTTGTGCATCCAATAAGTTCATTTGTGTCAATGGATTAACATTTAGGTCATTTTCGTCCTCCCTAGGCATATTCTTGTCCAATTATGGTTTTTAACCAATCTTGTGCATCCAATAGGTGTGTTTGTGTCATTGGATGATCAATTAGGTCATTTTCGTCCTTTCTATGCTTATTCTTGTCCAATTAGGGTTTTTAACCAATCTTGTGCATCCAATAAGTTCATTTCTGTCATTGGATGATCAATTAGGTCATTTTCGTCCTCCCTAGGCATATTCTTGTCCAACTAGGGTTTTTAACCAATCTTGTGCTTCCAATAGGTGTGTTTGTGTCATTGGATGATCAATTAGGTCATTTTCGTCCTCCATAGGCTTATTCTTGTCCAATTAGGGATTTTAACCAATCTTGTGCATCCAATAAGTTTGTTTGTGTCAATGAATTAATATTTAGGTCATTTTCGTCCTTCCTAGGCATATTCTTGTCCAATTAGGGTTTTTAACCAATCTTGTGCATCCAATAGGTGTGTTTGTGTCATTGGATGATCAATTAGGTCATTTTCGTCCTCCCTAGGCATATTCTTGTCCAAATAGGGTTTTTAACCAATCTTGTGCATCCAATAGGTGTGTTTGTGTCATTGGATGATCAATTAGGTCATTTTTGTCCTCCCTAGGCATATTCTTGTCCAATTAGGGTTTTTAACCAATCTTGTGCATCCAATAGGTGTGTTTGTGTCATTGGATGATCAATTAGGTCATTTTCGTCCATCCTAGGCTTATTCTTGTCCAATTAGGGTTTTTAACCAATCTTGTACAACCAATAAGTTCATTTGTGTCAATGGATTAACATTTAGGTCATTTTCGTCCTCCCTAGGCATATTCTTGTCCAATTAGGATTTTTAACCAATCTTGTGCCTCCAATAGGTGTGTTTGTGTCATTGGATGATCAATTAGGTCATTTTCGTCCTTTCTATGCTTATTCTTGTCCAATTAGGGTTTTTAACCAATCTTGTGCATCCAATAAGTTCACTTGTGTCATTGGATGATCAATTAGGTCATTTTCGTCCTCCCTAGGCATATTCTTGTCCAACTAGGGTTTTTAACCAATCTTGTGCTTCCAATAGGTGTGTTTGTGTCATTGGATGATCAATTAGGTCATTTTGGTCCTCACTAGGCTTATTCTTGTCAAATTAGGGTTTTTAACCAATCTTGTGCATCCAATAAGTTCATTTGTGTCATTGGATGATCAATTAGGTCATTTTCGTCCTCCCTAGGCATATTTTTGTCCAACTAGGGTTTTAAACCAATCTTGTGCATGAAATAGGTGTGTTTGTGTCATTGGATGATCAATTAGGTCATTTTCGTCCTCCCTAGGCTTATTCTTGTCCAATTAGGGTTTTTAACCAATCTTGTGCATCCAATAAGTTCACTTGTGTCATTGGATGATCAATTAGGTCATTTTCGTCCTCCCTAGGCATATTCTTGTCCAACTAGGGTTTTTAACCAATCTTGTGCTTCCAATAGGTGTGTTTGTGTCATTGGATGATCAATTAGGTCATTTTCGTCCATCCTAGGCTTATTCTTGTCCAATTAGGGTTTTTAACCAATCTTGTACAACCAATAAGTTCATTTGTGTCAATGGATTAACATTTAGGTCATTTTCGTCCTCCCTAGGCATATTCTTGTCCAATTAGGATTTTTAACCAATCTTGTGCATCCAATAGGTGTGTTTGTGTCATTGGATGATCAATTAGGTCATTTTCGTCCTCCTTAGGCTTATTCTTGTCCAATTAGGGTTTTTAACCAATCTTGTGCATCCAATAACTGTGTTTGTGTCATTGAATTAATATTTAGGTCATTTTCGTCCTCCCTAGGCATATTCTTGTCCAATTAGGGTTTTTAACCAATCTTGTGCATCCAATAGGTGTGTTTGTGTCATTGGATGATCAATTAGGTCATTTTCGTCCTCCCTAGGCTTATTCTTGTCCAATTATGGTTTTTAACCAATCTTGTGCATCCAATAGGTGTGTTTGTGTCATTAGATGATCAATTAGGTCATTTTCGTCCACCCTAGGCATATTCTTGACGAATTAGGGTTTTTAACCAATCTTGTGCATCAAATAGGTGTGTTTGTGTCATTGGATGATCAATTAGGTCATTTTCGTCCTCCCTAGGCTTATTCTTGTCCAATTAGGGTTTTTAACCAATCTTGTGCATCCAATAGGTGTGTTTGTGTCATTGGATGATCAATTAGGTCATTTTCGTCCTCCCTAGGCTTATTCTTGTCCAATTAGGGTTTTTAACCAATCTTGTGCATCCAATAAGTTCATTTGTGTCATTGGATGATCAATTAGGTCATTTTCGTCCTTCCTAGGCATAATCTTGTCCAACTAGGGTTTTAAACAAATCTTGTGCATCCAATAGGTGTGTTTGTGTCATTGGATGATCAATTAGGTCATTTTCGTCCTCCCTAGGCTTATTCTTGTCCAATTAGGGTTTTTAACCAATCTTGTGCATCCAATAGGTGTGTTTGTGTCATTGGATGATCAATTAGGTCATTTTCGTCCTCCCTAGGCTTATTCTTGTCCAATTAGGGTTTTTAACCAATCTTGTGCATCCAATAAGTTCATTTGTGTCATTGGATGATCAATTAGGTCATTTTCGTCCTTACTAGGCATATTCTTGTCCAACTAGGGTTTTAAACCAATCTTGTGCATCCAATAGGTGTGTTTGTGTCATTGGATGATCAATTAGGTCATTTTCGTCCTCCCTAGGCTTATTCTTGTCCAATTAGGGTTTTTAACCAATCTTGTGCATCCAATAGGTGTGTTTGTGTCATTGGATGATCAATTAGGTCATTTTCGTCCTCCCTAGGCTTATTCTTGTCCAATTAGGGTTTTTAACCAATCTTGTGCATCCAATAGGTGTGTTTGTGTCATTGGATGATCAATTAGGTCATTTTCTTCCTCCCTAGGCTTATTCTTGTCCAATTAAGGTTTTTAACCAATCTTGTGCATCCAATAACTTTGATTGTGTCATTGAATTAATATTTAGGTCATTTTCGTCCTCCCTAGGCATATTCTTGTCCAATTAGGGTTTTTAACCAATCTTGTGCATCCAATAGGTGTGTTTGTGTCATTGGATGATCAATTATGTCATTTTCGTCCTCCCTAGGCTTATTCTTGTCCAATTATAGTTTTTATCCAATCTTGTGCATCCAATAGGTGTGTTTGTGTCATTGGATGATCAATTAGGTCATTTTCGTCCTCCCTAGGCTTATTCTTGTCCAATTAGGGTTTTTAACCAATCTTGTGCATCCAATAGGTGTGTTTGTGTCATTGGATGATCAATTAGGTCATTTCAGTCCTCCCTAGGCTTATTCTTGTCCTATTAGGGTTTTTAACCAATCTTGTGCATCCAATAAGTTCATTTGTGTCATTGGATTAACATTTAGGTCATTTTCGTCCTCCCTAGGCATATTCTTGTCCAATTAGGGTTTTTAACCAATCTTGTGCATCCAATAGGTGTGTTTGTGTCATTGGATGATCAATTAGGTCATTTTCGTCCTCCCTAGGCTTATTCTTGTCCAATTAGGGTTTTTAACCAATCTTGTGCATCCAATAGGTGTGTTTGTGTCATTGGATGATCAATTAGGTCATTTTCGTCCTCCCTAGGCTTATTCTTGTCCAATTAGGGTTTTTAACCAATCTTGTGCTTCCAATAAGTTGAGTAGTGTCATTGGATTAACATTTAGGTCATTTTTGTCCTCCCTTGGTTTATTCTTGTCCAATTAGGGTTTTTAACCAATCTTGTGCATCCAATAAGTTTGTTTGTGTCATTGGATTATCAATTAGGTCATTTTCGTCCTCCCTAGGCTTATTTTTGTCCAATTAGGGTTTTTAACCAATCTTGTGCATCCAATAAGTTTGTTTGTGTCATTGAATTAATATTTAGGTCATTTTCGTCCTCCCTAGGCATATTCTTGTCCAATTAGGGTTTTTAACCAATCTTGTGCATCTAATAAATTTGTTTGTTTCATTGAATTAATATTTAGGTCATTTTCGTCCTCCCTAGGCATATTCTTGTCCAATTAGGGTTTTTAACCAATCTTGTGCATCCAATAGGTGTGTTTGTGTCATTGGATGATTAATTAGGTCATTTTCGTCCTCCCTAGGCTTATTCTTGTCCAATTAGAGTTTTTAACCAATCTTTTGCATCCAATAGGTGTGTTTGTGCCATTGGATGATCAATTAGGTCATTTTCGTCCTCCCTAGGCTTATTCTTGTCCAATTAGGGTTTTTAACCAATCTTGTGCATCCAACAAGTTTGTTTATGTCATTGAATTAATATTTAGGTCATTTTCGTCCTCCCTAGGCATATTCTTGTCCAATTAGGGTTTTTAACCAATTTTGTGCATCCAATAGGTGTGTTTGTGTCATTGGATGATCAATTAGGTCATTTTCGTCCTCCCTAGGCTTATTCTTGACCAATTAGGGTTTTTAACCAATCTTGTGCATCCAATAAGTTGAGTTGTGTCATTGGATTAGCATTTAGGTCATTTTCGTCCTCCCTAGGCTTATTCTTGTCCAATTAGGGTTTTTAACCAATCTTGTGCATCCAATAGATGTGTGTTTGTGTCATTGGATGATCAATTAGGTCATTTTCGTCCTCCCTAGGCTTATTCTTGTCCAATTAGGGTTTTTAACCAATCTTGTGCATCCAACAAGTTTGTTTATGTCATTGAATTAATATTTAGGTCATTTTCGTCCTCCCTAGGCATATTCTTGTCCAATTAGGGTTTTTAACGAATCTTGTGCATCCAATAGGTGTGTTTGTGTCATTGGATGATCAATTAGGTCATTTTCGTCCTCCCTAGGCTTATTCTTGTCCAACTAGGGTTTTTAACCAATCTTGTGCATCCAATAGGTGTGTTTGTGTCATTGGATGATCAATTAGGTTATTTTCGTGCTCCCTAGGCTTATTCTTGTCCAATTAGGGTTTTTAACCAATCTTGTGCATCCAAAAGGTGTGTTTGTGTCATTGGATGATCAATTAGGTCATTTTCGTCCTCCCTAGGCTTATTCTTGTCCAATTAGGGTTTTTAACCAATCTTGTGCATCCAATAGGTGTGTTTGTGTCATTGGATGATCAATTAGGTTATTTTCGTCCTCCCTAGGCTTATTCTGGTCCAATTAGGGTTTTTAACTAAACTTGTGCATCCAATAGGTGTGTTTGTGTCATTGGATGATCAATTAGGTCATTTTCGTCCTCCCTAGGCTTATTCTTGTCCAATTAGGGTTT
Source organism: Cicer pinnatifidum (assembly GCA_037974775.1). Taxonomy (NCBI): domain Eukaryota; kingdom Viridiplantae; phylum Streptophyta; class Magnoliopsida; order Fabales; family Fabaceae; genus Cicer; species Cicer pinnatifidum. The sequence goes on from JBBPBR010001708.1 coordinate 20,752, forward strand.
TTAACCAATCTTGTGCATCCAATAGGTGTGTTTGTGTCATTGGATGATCAATTAGGTCATTTTCGTCCTCCCTAGGCTTATTCTTGTCCAATTAGGGTTTTTAACCAATCTTGTGCATCCAATAGGTGTGTTTGTGTCATTGGATGATCAATTAGGTCATTTTCGTCCTCCCTACGCTTATTCTTGTCCAATTAGGGTTTTTAACCAATCTTGTGCATCCAATAAGTTCGTTTGTGTCATTGGATGATCAATTAGGTCATTTTCATCCTCCCTAGGCTTATTCTTGTCCAATTACGGTTTTTAACCAATCTTGTGCATCCAATAGGTGTGTTTGTGTCATTGGATGATCAATTAGGTCATTTTCGTCCTCCCTAGGCTTATTCTTGTCCAATTAGGGTTTTTAACCAATCTTGTGCATCCATTAGGTGTGTTTGTGTCATAAGATGATCAATTAGGTCATTTTCGTCCTTCCTAGGCTTATTCTTGTCCAATTAGGGTTTTTAACCAATCTTGTGCATCCAATAGGTGTGTTTGTGTCATTGGATGATCAATTAAGTCATTTTCGTCCTCCCTAGGCTTATTCTTGTCCAATTAGGGTTTTTAACCAATCTTGTGCATCCAATAGGTGTGTTTGTGTCATTGGATGATCAATTAGGTCATTTTCGTCCTCCCTAGGCTTATTCTTGTCCAATTAGGGTTTTTAACCAATCTTGTGCATCCAATAAGTTGAGTTGTGTCATTGGATTAATATTTAGGTGATTTTCGTCCTCCATAGGCTTATTCTTGTCCAATTAGGGTTTTTAACCAATCTTGTGCATCCAATAAGTTCATTTGTGTCATTGGATTAACATTTAGGTCATTTTCGTCCTCCCTAGGCATATTCTTGTCCAATTAGGGTTTTTAACTAATCTTGTGAATCCAATATGTGTGTTTGTGTCGTTGGATGATCAATTAGGTCATTTTCGTCCTCCCTAGGCTTATTCTTGTCCAATTAGGGTTTTTAACCAATCTTGTGCATCCAATAAGTTCATTTGTGTCATTGGATGATCAATTAGGTCATTTTCGTCCTCCCTAGGCATATTCTTGTCCAACGAGGGTTTTTAACCAATCTTGTGCATCCAATAGGTGTGTTAGTGTTATTGGATGATCAATTAGGTCATTTTCGTCCTCCCTAGGCTTATTCTTGTCCAATTAGGGTTTTTAACCAATCTTGTGCATCCAATAGGTGTGTTTGTGTCATTGGATGATCAATTAGGTCATTTTCGTCCTCCCTAGGCTTATTCTTGTCCAATTAGGGTTTTTAACAAATCTTGTGCATCCAATAAGTTCATTTGTGTCATTGGATGATCAATTAGATCATTTTCGTCCTCTCTAGGCATATTCTTGTCCAACTAGGGTTTTTAACCAATCTTGTGCATCCAATAAGTTCATTTGTGTCATTGGATGATCAATTAGGTCATTTTCGTCCTCGCTAGGCATATTCTTGTCCAACGAGGGTTTTTAACCAATCTTGTGCATCCAATAGGTGTGTTAGTGTTATTGGATGATCAATTAGGTCATTTTCGTCCTCCCTAGGCTTATTCTTGTCCAATTAGGGTTTTTAACCAATCTTGTGCATCCAATAGGTGTGTTTGTGTCATTGGATGATCAATTAGGTCATTTTCGTCCTCCCTAGGCTTATTCTTGTCCAATTAGGGTTTTTAACCAATCTTGTGCATCCAACAAGTTTGTTTATGTCATTGAATTAATATTTAGGTCATTTTCGTCCTCCCTAGGCATATTCTTGTCCAACTAGGGTTTTAAACCAATCTTGTGCATGAAATAGGTGTGTTTGTGTCATTGGATGATCAATTAGGTCATTTTCGTCCTCCCTAGGCTTATTCTTGTCCAATTAGGGTTTTTAACCAATCTTGTGCATCCAATAGGTGTGTTTGTGTCATTGGATGATCAATTAGGTCATTTTCGTCCTCCCTAGGCTTATTCTTGTCCAATTAGGGTTTTTAACCAATCTTGTGCATCCAATAGGTGTGTTTGTGTCATTGGATGATCAATTAGGTCATTTTCGTCCTTTCTATGCTTATTTTTGTCCAATTAGGGTTTTTAAGCAATCTTGTGCATCCAATAAGTTCATTTGTGTCATTGGATGATCAATTAGGTCATTTTCGTCCTCCCTAGGCATATTCTTGTCCAACTAGGGTTTCTAACCAATCTTGTGCTTCCAATAGATGTGTTTGTGTCATTGGATGATCAATTAGGTCATTTTCGTCCTCCCTAGGCTTATTCTTGTCCAATTAGGGTTTTTAACCAATCTTGTGCATCCAATAGGTGTGTTTGTGTCATTGGATGATCAATTAGGTCATTTTCGTCCTCCCTAGGCTTATTCTTGTCCAATTAGGGTTTTTAACCAATCTTGTGCATCCAATAGGTGTGTTTGTGTCATTGGATGATCAATTAGGTCATTTTCGTCCTCCCTAGGCTTATTCTTGTCCAATTAGGGTTTTTAACCAATCTTGTGCATCCAATAAGTTCATTTGTGTCATTGGATGATCAATTAGGTCATTTTCGTCCTTCCTAGGCATATTCTTGATCAACTAGGGTTTTAAACCAATCTTGTGCATCCAATAGGTGTGTTTGTGTCATTGGATGATCAATTAGGTCATTTTCGTCCTCCCTAGGCTTATTCTTGTCCAATTAGGGTTTTTAACCAATCTTGTGCATCCAATAGGTGTGTTTGTGTCATTGGATGATCAATTAGGTCATTTTCGTCCTCCCTAGGCTTATTCTTGTCCAATTAGGGTTTTTAACCAATCTTGTGCATCCAATAGGTGTGTTTGTGTCATTGGATGATCAATTAGGTCATTTTCGTCCTCCCTAGGCTTATTCTTGTCCAATTAGGGTTTTTAACCAATCTTGTGCATCCAATAGGTGTGTTTGTGTCATTGGATGATCAATTAGGTCATTTTCGTCCTTTCTATGCTTATTCTTGTCCAATTAAGGTTTTTAACAAATCTTGTGCATCCAATAAGTTCATTTGTGTCATTGGATGATCAATTAGGTCATTTTCGTCCTCCCTAGGCTTATTCTTGTCCAATTAGGGTTTTTAACCAATCTTGTGCATCCAATAGGTGTGTTTGTGTCATTGGATGATCAATTAGGTCATTTTCGTCCTCCCTAGGCTTATTCTTGTCCAATTAGGGTTTTTAACCAATCTTGTGCATCCAATAGGTGTGTTTGTGTCATTGCATGATCAATTAGGTCATTTTCGTCCTCCCTTGACTTATTCTTGTCAAATTAGGGTTTTTAACCAATCTTGTGCATCCAATAACTTTGTTTGTGTCATTGAATTAATATTTAGGTCATTTTCATCCTCCCTAGGCATATTCTTGTCCAATTAGGGTTTTTAACCAATCTTGTGCATCCAATAGGTGTGTTTGTGTCATTCGATGATCAATTAGGTCATTTTCGTCCTCCCTAGGCTTATTCTTGTCCAATTAGGGTTTTTAACCAATCTTGTGCATCCAATAGGTGTGTTTGTGTCATTGGATGATCAATTAGGTCATTTTCATCCTACCTAGACTTATTCTTGTCAAATTAGGGTTTTTAATCAATCTTGTGCATCCAATAACTTTGTTTGTGTCATTGAATTAATATTTAGGTCATTTTCGTCCTCCCTAGGCATATTCTTGTCCAATTAGGGTCTTTAACCAATCTTGTGCATCCAATAGGTGTGTTTGTGTCATTGGATGATCAATTAGGTTATTTTCGTCCTTCCTAGGCTTACTCTTGTCCAATTAGGGTTTTTAACCAATGTTGTGCATCCAATAAGTTCATTTGTGTCATTGGATTAACATTTAGGTCATTTTCGTCCTCCCTGGGCATATTCTTATCCAATGAGGGTTTTTAACCAATCTTGTGCATCCAATAGGTGTGTTTGTGTAATTGGATGATCAATTAGGTCATTTTCGTCCTTTCTATGCTTATTCTTGTCCAATTAGGGTTTTTAACCAATCTTGTGCATCCAATAAGTTCATTTGTGTCATTGGATGATCAATTAGGTCATTTTTGTCCTCCCTAGGCATATTCTTGTCCAACTACGGTTTTTAACCAATCTTGTGCTTCCAATAGGTGTGTTTGTGTCATTGGATGATCAATTAGGTCATTTTCGTCCTCCCTAGGCTTATTCTTGTCCAATTAGGGTTTTTAACAAATCTTGTGCATCCAATAAGTTTATTTGTGTCATTGGATGATCAATTAGGTCATTTTCATCCTCCCTAGGCATATTCTTGTCCAACTAGGGTTTTTAACCAATCTTGTGCATCCAATTGGTGTGTTTGTGTCATTGAATGATCAATTAGGTCATTTTCGTCCTCCCTAGGCTTATTCTTGTCCAATTAGGGTTTTTAACCAATCTTGTGCATCCAATAGGTGTGTTTGTGTCATTGGATGATCAATTAGGTCATTTTCGTCCTCCCTAGGCTTATTCTTGTCCAATTAGGGTTTTTAACCAATCTTGTGCATCCAATAGGTGTGTTTGTGTCATTGGATGATGAATTAGGTCATTTTCGTCCTCCCTAGGCATATTCTTGTCCAATTAGGGTTTTTAACCTATGTTGTGCATCCAATAGGTGTGTTTGTGTCATTGGATGATCAATTAGGTCATTTTCGTCCTCCCTAGGCTTATTCTTGTCCAATTAGGGTTTTTAACCAATCTTGTGCATCCAATAGGTGTGTTTGTGTCATTGGATGATCAATTAGGTCATTTTCGTCCTCCCTAGGCATATTCTTGTCCAATTAGGGTTTTTAACCAATCTTGTGCATCCAATAGGTGTGTTTGTGTCATTGGATGATCAATTAGGTCATTTTCGTCCTCCCTAGGCTTATTCTTGTCCAATTAGGATTTTTAACCGATCTTGTGCATCCAAGAGGTGTGTTTGTGTCATTGGATGATCAATTAAGACATTTTCGTCCTCCCTAGGCATATTCTTGTCCAATTAGGGTTTTTAACCAATCTTGTGCATCCAATAGGTGTGTTTGTGTCATTGGATGATCAATTAGGTTATTTTCGTCCTCCCTAGGCTTATTCTTGTCCAATTAGGATTTTTAACCAATCTTGTGCATCCAATAAGTTGAGTTGTGTCGTTGGATTAACATTTAGGTCATTTTCGTTCTCCTTAGGCTTATTCTTGTCCAATTAGGGTTTTTTACCAATCTTGTGCATCCAATAAGTTCATTTGTGTCATTGGATTAACATTTAGGTCATTTTCGTCCTCCCTAGGTATATTCTTGTCCAATTAGGGTTTTTAACCAATCTTGTGCATCCAATAGGTGTGTTTGTGTCATTGGATAATCAATTTAGGTCATTTTCGTCCTCCCTAGGCATATTCTTGTCGAATTAGGGTTTTTAACCAATCTTGTGCATCCAATAGGTGTGTTT
>JBBPBR010001709.1:0-12364 GCA_037974775.1 Cicer pinnatifidum
ATTAACATTTAGGTCATTTTCGTCCTCCCTAGGCATATTCTTGTCCAATTATGGTTTTTAACCAATCTTGTGCATCCAATAGGTGTGTTTGTGTCATTGGATGATCAATTAGGTCATTTTCGTCCTCCCTAGGCTTATTCTTGTCCAATTAGGGTTTTTAACCAATCTTGTGCATCCAATAGGTGTGTTTGTGTCATTGGATGATCAATTAGGTCATTCTCGTCCTCCCTAGGCTTATTCTTGTCCAACTAGGGTTTTTAATCAATCTTGTGCATCCAATAGGTGTGTTTGTGTCATTGGATGATTAATTAGGCCATTTTCATCCTCCCTATGCTTATTCTTGTCCAATTAGGGTTTTTAACCAATCTTGTGCATCCAATAGGTGTGTTTGTGTCATTGGATGATCAATTAGGTCATTTTCGCCCTCCCTAGGCTTATTCTTGTCCAATTAGGGTTTTTAACAAATCTTGTGCATCCAATAAGTTCATTTGTGTCATTGGATTAGGTCATTTTCGTCCTCCCTAGGCTTATTCTTGTCCAATTAGGGTTTTTAACTAATCTTGTGCATCCAACAAGTTTGTTTATGTCATTGAATTAATATTTAGGTCATTTTCGTCCTCCCTAGGCATATTCTTGTCCAATTAGGGTTTTTAACCAATCTTGTGCATCCAATAGGTGTGTTTGTGTCATTGGATAATCAATTAGGTCATTTTTGTCCACCCTAGGCATATTCTTGTCCAATTAGGGTTTTTAACCAATCTTGTGCATCCAATAGGTGTGTTTGTGGCAATGGATGATCAATTAGGTCATTTTCGTCCTCCCTAGGCTTATTCTTGTCCAATTAGGGTTTTTAACCAATCTTGTGCATCCAATAAGTTCATTTGTGTCATTGGATTAACATTTAGGTCATTTTCGTCCTCCCTAGGCTTTTTCTTGTCCAATTAGGGTTTTTAACCAATCTTGTGCATTCAATAAGTTCATTTGTGTCATTGGATTAACATTTAGGTCATTTTCGTCCTCCCTAGGCATATTCTTGTCCAATTAGGGTTTTTAACCAATCTTGTGCATCCAATAAGTTGAGTTGTGTCATTGGATTAACATTTAGGTCATTTTCGTCGTCCCTAGGCTTATTCTTGTCCAATTAGGGTTTTTAACCAATCTTGTGCATCCAATAAGTTTGTTTGTATCATTGAATTAATATTTAGGTCATTTTCGTCCTCCCTAGGCATATTCTTGTCCAATTAGGGTTTTTAACCAATCTTGTGCATCCAATAGGTGTGTTTGTGTCATTGGATGATCAATTAGGTCATTTTCGTCCTCCCTAGGCATATTCTTGTCCAATTAGGGTTTTTAACCAATCTTGTGCATCCAATAGGTGTGTTTGTGTCATTGGATGATCAATTAGGTCATTTTCGTCCTCCCTAGGCTTATTCTTGTCCAATTAGGGTTTTTAACCAATCTTGTGCTTCCAATAGGTGTGTTTGTGTCATTGGATGATCAATTAGGTCATTCTCGTCCTCTCTAGGCTTATTAATGTCCAATTAGGGTTTTTAACCAATCTTGTGCATCCAATGAGTTTGTTTGTGTCAATGAATTAATATTTAGATCATTTTCGTCCTCCCTAGGCATATTCTTGTCCAATTAGGGTTTCTAACCAATCTTGTGCATCCAATAGGTGTGTTTGTGTCATTGGATGATCAATTAGGTCATTTTCGTCCTCCCTAGGCTTATTCTTGTCCAATTAGGGTTTTTAACCAATCTTGTGCATCTAATAGGTGTGTTTGTGTCACTGGATGATCAATTAGGTCATTTTCTTCCTCCCTAGGCTTATTCTTGTCCAATTAGGGTTTTTAACCAATCTTGTGCATCCAATAGGTGTGTTTGTGTCATTGGATGATCAATTAGGTCATTTTCGTCCTCCCTAGGCTTATTCTTGTCCAATTAGGGTTTTTAACAAATCTTGTGCATCCAATAAGTTCATTTGTGTCATTGGATGATTAATTAGGTCATTTTCTTCCTCCCTAGGCATATTCTTGTCCAACTAGGGTTTTTAACCAAACTTGTGCATCTAATAGGTGTGTTTGTGTCATTGGATGATCAATTAGGTCATTTTCGTCCTCCCTAGGCATATTCTTGTCCAATTAGGGTTTTTAACCAATCTTGTGCATCCAATAGGTGTGTTTGTGTCATTGGATGATCAATTAGGTCATTTTCGTCCTCCCTAGACTTATTCTTGTCCAATTAGGGTTTTTAACCAATATTGTACATCTAATAAGTTCATTTGTGTCATTGGATTAACATTTAGGTGATTTTCGTCCTCCCTAGGCATATTCTTGTCCAATTAGAGTTTTTAACCCATCTTGTGCATCCAATAGGTGTGTTTGTGTCATTGGATGATCAATTAGGTCACTTTCGTCCTCCCTAGGCTTATTCTTGTCCAATTAGTGTTTTTAACCGATCTTGTGCATCCAATAGGTGTGTTTGTGTCATTGGATGATCAATTAGGTCATTTTCGTCCTCCCTAGGCATATTCTTGTCCAATTAGGGTTTTTAACCAATCTTGTGCATCCAATAGGTGTGTTTGTGTCATTGGATGATCAATTAGGTCATTTTCGTCCTCCCTAGGCTTATTCTTGTCCAACTAGGGTTTTTAACCAATCTTGTGCATCCAATAAGTTCATTTGTGTCATTGGATTAACATTTAGGTCATTTTCGTCCTCGCCCGACATGTTCTTGTCCAATTAGGACTTTTAACCAATCTTGTGTATCCAATAGGTGTGTTAGTGTCATTGGATGATCAATTAGGTCATTTTCGACCTCCCTAGGCATATTCTTGTCCAATTAGGGTTTTTAACCATTCTTGTGCATCCAATAGGTGTGTTTGTGTCATTGGATGATCAATTAGGTCATTTTCGTCCTCCCTAGGCATATTCTTGTCCAATTAGGGTTTTTAACCAATCTTGTGCATCCAATAGGTGTGTTTGTGTCATTGGATGATCAATTAGGTTATTTTCGTCCTCCCAAGACATATTGTTGTCCAATTAGGATTTTTAACCAATCTTGTGCATCCAATAGGTGTGTTTGTGTCATTGGATGATCAATTAGGTCATTTTCGTCCTCCCTAGGCTTATTCTTGTCCAATTAGGGTTTTTAACCAATCTTGTGCATCCAATAAGTTCATTTGTGTCATTGGATTAACATTTAGGTCATTTTCGTCCTCCCTAGGCATATTCTTGTCCAATTAGGCTTTTTAACCAATCTTGTGCATCCAATAGGTGTGTTTGTGTCATTGGATGATCAATTAGGTTATTTTCGTCCTCCCTAGGCTTATTCTTGTCCAATTAGGGTTTTTAACCAATCTTGTGCATCCAATAGGTGTGGTTGTGTCATTGGATGATCAATTAGGTCATTTTTGTCCTCCCTAGGCTTATTCTTGTCCAATTAGGGTTTTTAACCAATCTTGTGCATCCAATAAGTTCATTTGTGTTATTGGATTAACATTTAGCTCATTTTCGTCCACCCTTGGCATATTCTTGTCCAATTAGGGTTTTTAACCAATCTTGTGCATCCAATAGGTGTGGTTGTGTCATTGGATGATCAATTAGGTCATTTTTGTCCTCCCTAGGCTTATTCTTGTCCAATTAGGGTTTTTAACCAATCTTGTGCATCCAATAAGTTTGTTTGTGTCATTGAATAATTATTTAGGTCATTTTCGTCCTCCCTAGGCATATTCTTGTCCAATTAGGGTTTTTAACCAATGTTGTGCATCCAATAGGTGTGTTTGTGTCATTGGATGATCAATTAGGTCATTTTCGTCCTCCCTAGGCTTATTCTTGTCCAATTAGGGTTTTTAACCAATCTTGTGCATCCAATAAGTTCATTTGTGTCATTGGATTAACATTTAGGTCATTTTCGTCCTTCCTAGGCATATTCTTGTCCATTTAGGGTTTTTAATCAATCTTGTGCATCCAATAGGTGTGTTTGTGTCATTGGATGATCAATTAGGTCATTTTCGTCCTCCCTAGGCATATTCTTGTCCAATTAGGGTTTTTAACCAATCTTGTGCATCCGATAAGTTTGTTTGTGTCATTGAATTAATATTTAGGTCATTTTCGTCCTCCCTAGGCATATTCTTGTGCAATTAGGGTTTTTAACCAATCTTGTGCATCCAATAGGTGTGTTTGTGTCATTGGATGATCAATTAGGTCATTTACGTCCTCCCAAGGCTTATTATTGTCCAATTATTGTTTTTAACCAATCTTGTGCCTCCGATAAGTTTGTTTGTGTCATTTAATTAATATTTAGGTCATTTTCGTCCTCCCTAGGCATATTCTTGTCCATTTAGGGTTTTCAACCAATCTTGTGAATCCAATAGGTGTGTTTGTGTCATTGGATGATCAATTAGGTCATTTTCGTCCTCCCTAGGCTTATTCTTGTCCAATTAGGGTTTTAACCAATCTTGTGCATCCAATAGGTGTGTTTGTGTCATGGGATGATCAATTAGGTCATTTTCGTTCTCCCTAGGCATATTCTTGTGCAATTAGGGTTATTAACCAATCTTGTGCATCCAATAGGTGTGTTTGTGTCATTGGATGATCAATTAGGTCATTTTCGTCCTCCCTAGGCATATTCTTGTCCAATTAGGGTTTTTAACCAATCTTGTGCATCCAATAGGTGTGTTTGTGTCATTGGATGATCAATTAGGTCATTTTCGTCCTCCCTAGGCATATTCTTGTCCAATTAGGGTTTTTAACCAATCTTGTGCATCCAATAAGTTGAATTGTGTCATTGGATTAACATTTATGTCATTTTCGTCCTCCCTAGGCTTATTCTTGTCCAGTTAGGGTTTTTAACCAATCTTGTGCATCCAATAGGTGTGTTTGTGTCATTGGATGATCAATTAGGTCATTTTCGTCCTCCCTAGGCTTATTCTTGTCCAATTTGGGTTTTTAACCAATCTTGTGCATCCGATAGGTGTTTTTGTGTCATTGGATGATCAATTAGGTCATTTTCGCCCTCCCTAGGCTTATTCTTGTCCAATTAGGGTTTTTAACCAATCTTGTGCATCCAATAAGTTCATTTGTGTCATTGGATTAGGTCATTTTCGTCCTCCCTAGGCTTATTCTTGTCCAATTAGGGTTTTTAACCAATCTTGTGCATCCAACAAGTTTGTTTATGTCATTGAATTAATATTTAGGTTATTTTCGTCCTCCCTAGGCATATTCTTGTCCAATTAGGGTTTTTAACCAATCTTATGCATCCAATAGGTGTGTTTGTGTCATTGGATGATCAATTTAGGTCATTTTCGTCCTCCTTAGGCATATTCTTGTCCAATTAGGGTTTTTAACCAATAATGTGCATCCAATAGGTGTGTTTGTGTCATTGGATGATCAATTAGGTCATTTTCGTCCTCCCTATGCTTATTCTTGTCCAATTAGGGTTTTTAACAAATCTTGTGCATCCAATAAGTTCATTTTTGTCATTGGATGATCAATTAGGTCATTTTCGTCCTCCCTAGGCTTATTCTTGTCCAATTAGGGTTTTTAACCAATCTTGTGCATCCAACAAGTTTGTTTATGTCATTGAATTAATATTTAGGTTATTTTCGTCCTCCCTAGGCATATTCTTGTCCAATTAGGGTTTTTAACCAATCTTGTGCATCCAATAGGTGTGTTTGTGTCATTGGATGATCAATTTAGGTCATTTTCGTCCTCCTTAGGCATATTCTTGTCCAATTAGGGTTTTTAACCAATAATGTGCATCCAATAGGTGTGTTTGTTTCATTGGATGATCAATTAGGTCATTTTCGTCCTCCCTAGGCGTATTATTGTCCAATTAGGGTTTTTAACAAATCTTGTGCATCCAATAAGTTCATTTTTGTCATTGGATGATCAATTAGGTCATTTTCGTCCTCCCTAGTCTTATTCTTGTCCAATTAGGGTTTTTAACCAATCTTGTGCATCCAATAGGTGTGTTTGTGTCATTGGATGATCAATTAGGTCATTTTCGCCCTCCCTAGGCTTATTCTTGTCCAATTAGGGTTTTTAACCAATCTTGTGCATCCAATAAGTTCATTTGTGTCATTGGGTTAGGTTATTTTCGTCCTCCCTAGGCTTATTCTTGTCCAATTAGGGTTTTTAACCAATCTTGTGCATCCAATAAGTTCATTTGTGTCATTGGATTAGGTCATTTTCGTCCTCCCTAGGCATATTCTTGTCCAACTAGGGTTTTTAACCAATCTTGTGCATCCAATAGGTGTTTTTGTGTCATTGGATGATCAATTTAGGTCAGTTTCGTCCTTCTTAGGCATATTCTTGTCCAATTAGGGTTTTTAACCAATAAGGTGCATCCAATAGGTGTGTTTGTGTCATTGGATGATCAATTAGGTCATTTTCGTCCTCCCTAGGCTTATTCTTGTCCAATTAGGGTTTTTAACAAGTCTTGTGCATCCAATAAGTTCATTTTTGTCATTGGATGATTAATTAGGTCATTTTCGTACTCCCTAGGCTTATTCTTGTCCAATTAGCGTTTTTAACCAATCTTGTGCATCCAACAAGTTTGTTTATGTCATTGAATTAATATTTAGGTTATTTTCGTCCTCCCTAGGCATATTCTTGTCCAATTAGGGTTTTTAACAAATCTTGTGCATCCAATAGGTGTGTTTGTGTCATTGGATGATCAATTTAGGTCATTTTCGTCCTCCCTAGGCTTATTCTTGTCCAATCAGGGTTTTTAACCAATCTTGTGCATCCAATAGGTGGGTTTGTGTCATTGGATGATCAATTAGGTCATTTTCGTCCTCCCTGGGCTTATTCTTGTCCAATTAGGGTTTTTAACAAATCTTGTGCATCCAATAAGTTCATTTGTGTCATTGGATGATCAATTAGGTCATTTTCGTCCTCCCTAGGCATATTCTTGTCCAACTAGGGTTTTTAACCAATCTTGTGCATCCAATAAGTTAATTTGTGTCATTAGATGATCAATTAGGTCATTTTCGTCCTCTCTAGGCATATTCTTGTCCAACTAGGGTTTTTAACCAATCTTGTGCATCCAATAGGTGTGTTTGTGTCATTGGATGATCAATTAGGTCATTTTCGTCCCCCCTAGGCATATTCTTGTCCAATTAGGGTTTTTAACCAATCTTGTGCATCCAATAGGTGTGTTTGTGTCATTGGATGATCAATTAGGTCATTTTCGCCCTCCCTAGGCTTATTCTTGTCCAATTAGGGTTTTTAACCAATCTTGTGCATCCAATAAGTTCATTTGTGTCATTGGATTAGGTCATTTTCGTCCTCCCTAGGCTTATTCTTGTCCAATTAGGGTTTTTAACAAATCTTGTGCTTCCAATAAGTTCATTTGTGTCATTGGATGATCAATTAGGTCATTTTCGTCCTCCCTAGGCTTATTCTTGTCCAATTAGGGTTTTTAACCAATCTTGTGCATCCGATAACTTTGTTTGTGTCATTGAATTAATATTTAGGTCATTTTCGTCCTCCCTAGGCATATTCTTATCCAATTAGGGTTTTTAACCAATCTTGTGCATCCAATAGGTGTGTTTGTGTCATTGGATGATCAATTAGGTCATTTTCATCCTTCCTAGGCTTATTCTTGTCCAATTAGGGTTTTTAACCAATCTTGTGCATCCAATAGGTGTGTTTGTGTCATTGGATGATCAATTAGGTCGTTTTTGTCCTCCCTAGGCTTATTCTTGTCCAATTAGGGTTTTTAACCAATCTTGTGCATCCAATACGTTTGTTTGTGTCATTGAATTAATATTTAGGTCATTTTCGTCCTCCCTAGGCATATTCTTGTCCAATTAGGGTTTTTAACCAATCTTGTGCATCCAATAGGTGTGTTTGTGTCATTGGATGATCAATTAGGTCATTTTCGTCCTCCCTAGGCTTATTCTTGTCAATTTAGGGTTTTTAACCAATCTTGTGCATCCAATAAGTTCATTTGTGTCATTTGATTAATATTTAGGTCATTTTCGTCCTCCCTAGGCATATTCTTGTCCAATTATGGTTTTTAACCAATCTTGTGCATCCAATAGGTGTGTTTGTGTCATTGGATGATCAATTAGGTCATTTTCGTCCTCCCTAGGCTTATTCTTGTCCAATTAGGGGTTTTAACCAATCTTGTGCATCCAATAACTTTGTTTGTGTCGTTGAATTAATATTTAGGTCATTTTCGTCCTCCCTAGGTTTATTCTTGTCCAATTAGGGTTTTTAACCAATCTTGTGCATCCAATAGGTGTGTTTGTGTCATTGGATGATCAATTAGGTCATTTTCGTCCTCCCTAGGCTTATTCTTGTCCAATTAGGGTTTTTAACCAATCTTGTGCATCCAATAAGTTCATTTGTGTCATTGGATTAACATTTAGGTCATTTTCGTCCTCCCTAGGCATATTATTGTCAAATTAGGGTTTTTAACCAATCTTGTGCATCCAATAGGTGTCTTTGTGTCATTGGGTGATCAATTAGGGTATTTTCGTCCTCCCTAGGCATATTCTTGTCCAATTAGGGTTTTTAACCAATCTTGTGCATCCAATAGGTGTGTTTGTGTCATTGGATGATCAATTAGGCCATTTTCGTCCTCCCTAGGTTTATTTTTGTCCAATTAGGGTTTTTAACCAATCTTGTGCATCCAATAGGTGTGTTTGTGTCATTGGATGATCAATTAGGTCATTTTCGTCCTCCCTAGGCTTATTCTTGTCCAATTAGGGTTTTTAACCAATCTTGTGCATCCAATAAGTTCATTTGTGTCATTGGATTAACATTTAGGTCATTTTCGTCCTCCCTAGGCATATTCTTGTCCAATTATGGTTTTTAACCAATCTTGTGCATCCAATACGTGTGTTTGTGTCATTGGATGATCAATTAGGTCATTTTCGTCCTCCCTAGGCTTATTCTTGTCCAATTAGGGTTTTTAACCAATCTTGTGCATCCAATAGGTGTGTTTGTGTCATTGGATGATCAATTAGGTCATTTTCGTCCTCCCTTGGCTTATTCTTGTCCAATTAGGGTTTTTACCCAATCTTGTGCATCCAATAGGTGTGTTTGTGTCATTGGATGATCAATTAGGTCATTTTCGTCCTCCCTAGGCTTATTCTTGTCCAATTAGGGTTTTTAACAAATCTTGTGCATCCAATAAGTTCATTTTTGTCATTGGATGATCAATTAGGTCATTTTCGTCCTCCCTAGGCTTATTCTTGTCCAATTAGGGTTTTTAACCAATCTTGTGCATCCAACAAGTTTGTTTATGTCATTGAATTAATATTTAGGTTATTTTCGTCCTCCCTAGGCATATTCTTGTCCAATTAGGGTTTTTAACCAATCTTATGCATCCAATAGGTGTGTTTGTGTCATTGGATGATCAATTTAGGTCATTTTCGTCCTCCTTAGGCATATTCTTGTCCAATTAGGGTTTTTAACCAATAATGTGCATCCAATAGGTGTGTTTGTGTCATTGGATGATCAATTAGGTCATTTTCGTCCTCCCTATGCTTATTCTTGTCCAATTAGGGTTTTTAACAAATCTTGTGCATCCAATAAGTTCATTTTTGTCATTGGATGATCAATTAGGTCATTTTCGTCCTCCCTAGGCTTATTCTTGTCCAATTAGGGTTTTTAACCAATCTTGTGCATCCAACAAGTTTGTTTATGTCATTGAATTAATATTTAGGTTATTTTCGTCCTCCCTAGGCATATTCTTGTCCAATTAGGGTTTTTAACCAATCTTGTGCATCCAATAGGTGTGTTTGTGTCATTGGATGATCCATTTAGGTCATTTTCGTCCTCCCTAGGCTTATTCTTGTCCAATTAGGGTTTTTAACCAATCTTGTGCATCCAATAGGTGTGTTTGTGTCATTGGATGATCAATTAGGTCATTTTCGTCCTCCCTAGGCTTATTCTTTCCCAATTAGGGTTTTTAACCAATCTTGTGCATCCAATAAGTTGAGTTGTGTCATTAGATTAACATTTAGGTCATTTTCGTCCTCCCTAGGCTTATTCTTGTCCAATTAGGGTTTTTAACCAATCTTGTACTTCCAATAAGTTCATTTGTGTCATTGGATTAACATTTAGGTCATTTTCGTCCTCTCTAGGCATATTCTTGTCCAATTAAGGTTTTTAACCAATCTTGTGCATCCAATAGGTGTGTTTGTGTCATTGGATGATCAATTAGGTTATTTTCGTCCTCCCTAGGCTTATTCTTGTCCAATTAGGGTTTTTAACCAATCTTGTGCATCCAATAGGTGTGTTTGTGTCATTGGATGACCAATTAGGTCATTTTCGACCTCCCTAGGCATATTCTTGTCCAATTAGGGTTTTTAACCAATCTTGTGCATCCAATAGGTGTGTTTGTTGCAATGGATGATCAATTAGGTCATTTTCGTCCTCCCTAGGCTTATTCTTGTCCAATTAGGGTTTTTAACCAATCTTGTGCATCCAATAGGCGTGTTTTTGTCATTGGATGATCAATTAGGTCATTTTCGTCCTCCCTAGGGTTTTTCTTGTCCAATTAGGGTTTTTAACCAATCTTGTGCATCCAATAAGTTGAGTTGTGTCATTGGATTAACATTTAGGTCATTTTCGTCCTCCCTAGGCTTATTCTTGTCCAATTAGGGTTTTTAACCAATCTTGTGCATCCAATAGGTGTGTTTGTGTAATTGGATGATCAATTAGGCCATTTTTGTCCTCCCTAGGCATATTCTTGTCCAATTAGGGTTTTTAACCAATCTTGTGCATCCAATAGGTGTGTTTGTCTCATTGGATGATCAATTAGGTCATTTTCGTCCTCCCTAGGCTTATTCTTGTTTATTTAGGGTTTTTAACCAATCTTGTGCATCCAATAGGTGTGTTTGTGTCATTGGATGATCAATTAGGTCATTTTCGTCCTCCCTAGGCATATTCTTGTCCAATTAGGGTTTTTAACCAATCTTGTGCATCCAATAGGTGTGTTTGTGTCATTGGATGATCAATTAGGTCATTTTCGTCCTCCCTAGGCATATTCTTGTCCAATTAGGGTTTTTATACAATCTTGTGCATCCAATAGGTGTGTTTGTGTCAATGGATGATCAATTAGGTCATTTTCGTCCTCCCTAGGCTTATTCTTGTCCAATTAGGGTTTTTAACCAATCTTGTGCATCCAATAAGTTCATTTGTGTCATTGGATTAACATTTAGGTCATTTTCGTCCTCCCTAGGCATATTCTTGTCCAATTATGGTTTTTAACCAATCTTGTGCATCCAATAGGTGTGTTTGTGTCATTGGATGATCAATTAGGTCATTTTCGTCCTCCCTAGGCTTATTCTTGTCGAATAAGGGTTTTTAATCAATCTTGTGCATCCAATAGGTGTGTTTGTGTCATTGGATGATCAATTAGGTCATTTTCGTCCTCCCTAGGCTTATTCTTGTCCAATTAGGGTTTTTAACCAATCTTGTGCATCCAATAGGTGTGTTTGTGTCATTGGATGATCAATTAGGTCATTCTCGTCCTCCCTAGGCTTATTCTTGTCCAACTAGGGTTTTTAATCAATCTTGTGCATCCAATAGGTGTGTTTGTGTCATTGGATGATCAATTAGGTCATTTTCATCCTCCCTATGCTTATTCTTGTCCAATTAGGGTTTTTAACCAATCTTGTGCATCCAATAGGTGTGTTTGTGTCATTGGATGATCAATTAGGTCATTTTCGCCCTCCCTAGGCTTATTCTTGTCCAATTAGGGTTTTTAACCAATCTTGTGCATCCAATAAGTTCATTTGTGTCATTGGATTAGGTCATTTTCGTCCTCCCTAGGCTTATTCTTGTCCAATTAGGGTTTTTAACTAATCTTGTGCATCCAACAAGTTTGTTTATGTCATTGAATTAATATTTAGGTCATTTTCGTCCTCCCTAGGCATATTCTTGTCCCATTAGGGTTTTTAACCAATCTTGTGCATCCAATAGGTGTGTTTGTGTCATTGGATGATCAATTTAGGTCATTTTCGTCCTCCTTAGGCATATTCTTGTCCAATTAGGGTTTTTAACCAATAATGTGCATCCAATAGGTATGTTTGTTTCATTGGATGATCAATTAGGTCATTTTCGTCCTCCCTAGGCGTATTATTGTCCAATTAGGGTTTTTAACAAATCTTGTGCATCCAATAAGTTCATTTTTGTCATTGGATGATCAATTAGGTCATTTTCGTCCTCCCTAGTCTTATTCTTGTCCAATTAGGGTTTTTAACCAATCTTGTGCATCCAATAGGTGTGTTTGTGTCATTGGATGATCAATTAGGTCATTTTCGCCCTCCCTAGGCTTATTCTTGTCCAATTAGGGTTTTTAACCAATCTTGTGCATCCAATAAGTTCATTTGTGTCATTGG
>JBBPBR010001709.1:14118-80245 GCA_037974775.1 Cicer pinnatifidum
TTATTCTTGTCCAATTAGGGTTTTTAACAAGTCTTGTGCATCCAATAAGTTCATTTTTGTCATTGGATGATTAATTAGGTCATTTTCGTACTCCCTAGGCTTATTCTTGTCCAATTAGCGTTTTTAACCAATCTTGTGCATCCAACAAGTTTGTTTATGTCATTGAATTAATATTTAGGTTATTTTCGTCCTCCCTAGGCATATTCTTGTCCAATTAGGGTTTTTAACAAATCTTGTGCATCCAATAGGTGTGTTTGTGTCATTGGATGATCAATTTAGGTCATTTTCGTCCTCCCTAGGCTTATTCTTGTCCAATCAGGGTTTTTAACCAATCTTGTGCATCCAATAGGTGGGTTTGTGTCATTGGATGATCAATTAGGTCATTTTCGTCCTCCCTGGGCTTATTCTTGTCCAATTAGGGTTTTTAACAAATCTTGTGCATCCAATAAGTTCATTTGTGTCATTGGATGATCAATTAGGTCATTTTCGTCCTCCCTAGGCATATTCTTGTCCAACTAGGGTTTTTAACCAATCTTGTGCATCCAATAAGTTAATTTGTGTCATTAGATGATCAATTAGGTCATTTTCGTCCTCTCTAGGCATATTCTTGTCCAACTAGGGTTTTTAACCAATCTTGTGCATCCAATAGGTGTGTTTGTGTCATTGGATGATCAATTAGGTCATTTTCGTCCCCCCTAGGCATATTCTTGTCCAATTAGGGTTTTTAACCAATCTTGTGCATCCAATAGGTGTGTTTGTGTCATTGGATGATCAATTAGGTCATTTTCGCCCTCCCTAGGCTTATTCTTGTCCAATTAGGGTTTTTAACCAATCTTGTGCATCCAATAAGTTCATTTGTGTCATTGGATTAGGTCATTTTCGTCCTCCCTAGGCTTATTCTTGTCCAATTAGGGTTTTTAACAAATCTTGTGCTTCCAATAAGTTCATTTGTGTCATTGGATGATCAATTAGGTCATTTTCGTCCTCCCTAGGCTTATTCTTGTCCAATTAGGGTTTTTAACCAATCTTGTGCATCCGATAACTTTGTTTGTGTCATTGAATTAATATTTAGGTCATTTTCGTCCTCCCTAGGCATATTCTTATCCAATTAGGGTTTTTAACCAATCTTGTGCATCCAATAGGTGTGTTTGTGTCATTGGATGATCAATTAGGTCATTTTCATCCTTCCTAGGCTTATTCTTGTCCAATTAGGGTTTTTAACCAATCTTGTGCATCCAATAAGTTCATTTGTGTCATTGGATTAACATTTAGGTCATTTTCGTCCTCCCTAGGCATATTCTTGTCCAATTAGGGTTTTTAACCAATCTTGTGCATCCAATAGGTGTGTTTGTGTCATTGGATGATCAATTAGGTCACTTTGATCCTCCCTAGGCTTATTCTTGTCCAATTAGGGTTTTTAACCAATCTTGTGCCTCGAATAAGTTCATTTGTGTCATCAGATTAACATTTAGGTCATTTTCGTCCTCCCTAGGCATATTCTTGTCCAATTAGGGTTTTTAACCAATCTTGTGCATCCAGTAGGTGTGTTTGTGTCATTGGATGATCAATTTAGGTCATTTTCGTCCTCCCAAGGCATATTCTTGTCCAATTTGGGTTTTTAACCAATCTTGTGCATCCAATAGGTGTGTTTGTGTCATTGGATGATCAATTAGGTCATTTTCGTCCTCCCTAGGCTTATTCTTGTCCAATTAGGGTTTTTAACCAATCTTGTGCATCCAATAGGTGTGTTTGTGTCATTGAATGATCAATTAGGTCATTTTCGTCCTCCCTAGGCTTATTCTTGTCCAATTAGTGTTTTTAACAAATCTTGTGCATCCAATAAGTTCATTTGTGTCATTGGATGATCTATTTGGTCATTTTCGTCCTCCCTAGGCATATTCTTGTCCAATTAGGGTTTTAACCAATCTTGTGCATCCAATAGGTGTGTTTGTGTCATTAGATGATCAATTAGGTCATTTTCGTCCTCCCTAGGCTTATTCTCGTCCAATTAGGGTTTTTAACCAATCTTTTGCATCCAATAGGTGTGTTTGTGTCATTGGATGATCAATTAGGTCATTTTCGTCCTCCCTAGGCTTATTCTTGTCCAATTAGGGTTTTTAACCAATCTTGTGCATCCAATAAGTTCATTTGTGTCATTGGATTAACATTTAGGTCGTTTTCGTCCTACCTAGGCATATTCTTGTCCAATTATGGTTTTTAACCAATCTTGTGCATCCAATAAGTTTGTTTGTGTCATTGGATTAGCATTTAGGTCATTTTCGTCCTCCCTAGGCTTATTCTTGTCCAATTAGGGTTTTTAACCAATCTTGTGCATCCAATAAGTTCATTTGTGTCAATGGATTAACATTTAGGTCATTTTCGTCCTCCCTAGGCATATTCTTGTCCAATTAAGGTTTTTAACCATTCTTGTGCATCCAATAGGTGTGTTTGTGTCCTTGGATGATCAATTAGGTTATTTTCGTCCTCGCTAGGCTTATTCTTGTCCAATTAGGGTTTTTAACCAATCTTGTGCATCCAATAAGTTCATTTGTGTCATTGGATTAACATTTAGGTCATTTTCGTCCTCCCTAGGCATATTCTTGTCCAATTAAGGTTTTTAACCATTCTTGTGCATCCAATAGGTGTGTTTGTGTCATTTGATGATCAATTAGGTCATTTTCGTCCTCCCTAGGCTTATTCTTGTCCAATTAGGGTTTTTAACCAATTTTGTGCATCCAATAGGTGTGTTTGTGTCATTGGATGATCAATTAGGTCATTTTCGTCCTCCTTAGGCTTATTCTTGTCCAATTAGGGTTTTTAACCAATCTTGTGCATCCAATAAGTTCATTTGTGTCATTGGATGATCAATTAGGTCATTTTCGTCCTCCCTAGGCATATTCTTGTTTAATTAGGGTTTTTAACCAATCTTGTGCATCCAATAGGTGTGTTTGTGTCATTGGATGATCAATTAGGTCATTTTCGTCCTCCCTAGGCTTATTCTTGTCCAATTAGGGTTTTTAACCAATCTTGTGCATCCAATAAGTTCATTTGTGTCATTGGATTAACATTTAGGTCATTTTCATCTTCCCTAGGCATATTATTGTCCAATTAGGGTTTTTAACCAATCTTGTGCATCCAATAGGTGTGTTTGTGTCGTTGGATGATCAATTAGGTTATTTTCGTCCTCCCAAGGCTTATTCTTGTCCAATTAGGGTTTTTAACTAATCTTGTACATCCAATAACTTCATTTGTGTCATTGGATGATCAATTAGGTCATATTTGTCCCCCCTAGGCATATTCTTGTCCAATTTGGGTTTTTAACCAATCTTGTGCATCCAATAGGTGTGTTTGTGTCATTGGATGATCAATTAGGTCATTTTCGTCCTCCCTAGGCTTATTCTTGTCCAATTAGGGTTTTTAACCAATCTTGTGCATCCAATAAGTTCATTTGTGTCATTGGATGAACAATTAGGTCATTTTCGTCCTCCCTAGGCATATTCTTGTCCAACTAGGGTTTTAAACCGATCTTGTGCATCCAATAGGTGTGTTTGTGTCATTGGATGATCAATTAGGTCATTTTCGTCCTCACTAGGCCTATTCTTGTCCAATTAGGGTTTTTAACCAATCTTGTGCATCCAATAGGTGTGTTTGTGTCATTGGATGATCAATTAGGTCATTTTCGTCCTCCCTAGGCTTATTCTTGTCCAATTAGGGTTTTTAACCAATCTTGTGCATCCAATAACTTTGATTGTGTCATTGAATTAATATTTAGGTCATTTTCGTCCTCCCTAGGAATATTCTTGTCCAATTAGGGTTTTTAACCAATCTTGTGCATCCAATAGGTGTGTTTGTGTCATTGGATGATCAATTAGGTCATTTTCGTCCTTCCTAGGCTTATTCTTGTCCAATTAGGGTTTTTAACCAATCTTGTGCATCCAATAAGTTCATTTGTGTCATTGGATTAACATTTAGGTCATTTTCGTCCTCCATAGGCATATTCTTGTCCAATTAGGGTTTTTAACCAATCTTGTGCATCCAATAGGTGTGTTAGTGTCATTGGATGATAAATTAGGTCATTTTCGTCCTTTCTATGCTTATTCTTGTCCAATTAGGGTTTTTAACCAATCTTGTGCATCCAATAAGTTCATTTGTGTCATTGGATGATCAATTAGGTCATTTTCGTCCTCCCTAGGCATATTCTTGTCCAACTAGGGTTATTAACCAATCTTGTGCTTCCAATAGGTGTGTTTGTGTCATTGGATGATCAATTAGGTCATTTTCATCCTCCCTAGGCTTATTCTTGTCCAATTAGGGTTTTTAACCAATCTTGTGCATCCAATAGGTGTGTTTGTGTCATTGGATGATCAATTAGGTCATTTTCGTCCTCCCTAGGCTTATTCTTGTCCAATTAGGGTTTTTAACCAATCTTGTGCATCCAATAAGTTCATTTGTGTCATTGGATGATCAATTAGGTCATTTTCGTCCCCCCTAGGCTTATTCTTGTCCAATTAGGGTTTTTAACCAATCTTGTGCATCCAATAAGTTCATTTGTGTTATTGGATTAACATTTAGGTCATATTCGTCCTCCCTAGGCATATTCTTGTCCAATTAGGGTTTTTAACCAATCTTGTGCATCCAATAGGAGTGTTTGTGTCATTGGATGATCATTTAGGTCATTTTCGTCCTCCCTAGGCATATTCTTGTCCAATTAGGGTTTTTAACCAATCTTGTGCATCCAATAGGTGTGTTTGTGTCATTGGATGATCATTTAGGTCATTTTCGTCCTCCCTAGGCTTATTCTTCTCCAATTAGGGTTTTTAACCAATCTTGTGCATCCAATAGGTGTGTTTGTGTCATTGGATGATCAATTAGGTCATTTTCGTCCTTCCTAGGCATATTCTTGTCCAATTAGGGTTTTTAACCCATCTTGTGCATCCAATAGGTGTGTTTGTGTCATTGGATGATCAATTAGGTCATTTTCGTCCTCCCTAGGCATATTCTTGTCCAACTAGGGTTTTTAACCAATCTTGTGCATCCAATAGGTGTGTTTGTGTCTTTGGATGATCAATTAGGCCATTTTTGTCCTCCCTAGGCTTATTCTTGTCCAATTAGGGTTTTTAACCAATCTTGTGCATCCAATAGGTGTGTTTGTGTCATTGGATGATCAATTAGGTCATTTTCGTCCTCCCTAGGCTTATTCTTGTCCAATTAGGGTTTTTAACCAATCTTGTGCATCCAATAGGTGTGTTTGTGTCATTGGATTAACATTTAGGTCATTTTCGTCCTCCCTAGGCTTATTGTTGTCCAATTAGGGTTTTGAACCAATCTTGTGCATCCAATAAGTTTGTTTGTGTCATTGAATTAATATTTAGGTCATTTTCGTCCTCCCTAGGCATATTCTTGTCCAATTAGGGTTTTTAACCAATCTTGTGCATCCAATACGTGTGTTTGTGTCATTGGATGATCAATTAGGTCATTTTCGCCCTCCCTAGGCTTATTCTTGTCCAATTAGGGTTTTTAACCAATCTTGTGCATCCAATAAGTTCATTTGTGTCATTGGATTAGGTTATTTTCGTCCTCCCTAGGCTTATTCTTGTCCAATTAGGGTTTTTAACCAATCTTGTGCATCCAATAAGTTCATTTGTGTCATTGGATTAGGTCATTTTCGTCCTCCCTAGGCATATTCTTGTCCAACTAGGGTTTTTAACCAATCTTGTGCATCCAATAGGTGTTTTTGTGTCATTGGATGATCAATTTAGGTCAGTTTCGTCCTTCTTAGGCATATTCTTGTCCAATTAGGGTTTTTAACCAATAAGGTGCATCCAATAGGTGTGTTTGTGTCATTGGATGATCAATTAGGTCATTTTCGTCCTCCCTAGGCTTATTCTTGTCCAATTAGGGTTTTTAACAAGTCTTGTGCATCCAATAAGTTCATTTTTGTCATTGGATGATTAATTAGGTCATTTTCGTACTCCCTAGGCTTATTCTTGTCCAATTAGCGTTTTTAACCAATCTTGTGCATCCAACAAGTTTGTTTATGTCATTGAATTAATATTTAGGTTATTTTCGTCCTCCCTAGGCATATTCTTGTCCAATTAGGGTTTTTAACAAATCTTGTGCATCCAATAGGTGTGTTTGTGTCATTGGATGATCTATTTAGGTCATTTTCGTCCTCCCTAGGCTTATTCTTGTCCAATCAGGGTTTTTAACCAATCTTGTGCATCCAATAGGTGGGTTTGTGTCATTGGATGATCAATTAGGTCATTTTCGTCCTCCCTGGGCTTATTCTTGTCCAATTAGGGTTTTTAACAAATCTTGTGCATCCAATAAGTTCATTTGTGTCATTGGATGATCAATTAGGTCATTTTCGTCCTCCCTAGGCATATTCTTGTCCAACTAGGGTTTTTAACCAATCTTGTGCATCCAATAAGTTAATTTGTGTCATTAGATGATCAATTAGGTCATTTTCGTCCTCTCTAGGCATATTCTTGTCCAACTAGGGTTTTTAACCAATCTTTTGCATCCAATAGGTGTGTTTGTGTCATTGGATGATCAATTAGGTCATTTTCGTCCTCCCAAGGCTTATTCTTGTCCAATTAGGGTTTTTAACAAATCTTGTGCATCCAATAAGTTCATTTTTGTCATTGGATGATCAATTAGGTCATTTTCGTCCTCCCTAGGCTTATTCTTGTCCAATTAGGGTTTTTAACCAATCTTGTGCATCCAACAAGTTTGTTTATGTCGTTGAATTAATATTTAGGTTATTTTCGTCCTCCCTAGGCATATTCTTGTCCAATTAGGGTTTTTAACCAATCTTGTGCATCCAATAGGTGTGTTTGTGTCATTGGAAGATCAATTTAGGTCATTTTCGTCCTCCCTAGGCTTATTCTTGTCCAATCAGGGTTTTTAACCAATCTTGTGCATCCAATAGGTGTGTTTGTGTCATTGGATGATCAATTAGGTCATTTTCGTTCTCCCTAGGCTTATTCTTGTCCAATTAGGGTTTTTAACCAATCTTGTGCATCCAACAAGTTTGTTTATGTCATTGAATTAATATTTAGGTTATTTTCGTCCTCCCTAGGCATATTCTTGTCCAATTAGGGTTTTTAACCAATCTTGTGCATCCAATAGGTGTGTTTGTGTCATTGGATGATCAATTTAGGTCATTTTCGTCCTCCCTAGGCATATTCTTGTCCAATTAGGGTTTTTAACAAATCTTGTGTATCCAATAGGTGTGTTTGTGTCATTGGATGATCAATTAGTTCATTTTCGTCCTCCCTAGGCATATTCTTGTCCAATTAGGGTTTTTAACCAATCTTGTGCATCCAATAGGTGTGTTTGTGTCATTGGATGATCAATTAGGTCATTTTCGTCCTCCCTAGGCTTATTCTTGTCCAATTAGGGTTTTTAACCAATCTTGTGCATCCAATAAGTTCATTTGTGTCATTGGATTAACATTTAGGTCATTTTCGTCCTCCCTAGGCATATTCTAGTCGAATTAGGGTTTTTAACCAATCTTGTGCATCCAATAGGTGTGTTTGCGTCATTGAATGATCAATTAGGTCACTTTCCTCCTCCCTAGGCATATTCTTGTGCAATTTGGGTTTTTAACCAATCTTGTGCATCCAATAGGTGTGTTTGTGTCATTGGATGATCAATTAGGTCATTTTCGTCCTCCCTAGGCTTATTCTTGTCCAATTAGGGTTTTTAACCAATCTTGTGCATCCAATAAGTTCATTTGTGTCATTGGATTAACATTTAGGTCATTTTCGTCCTCCCTAGGCATATTCTTGTCCAGTTAGGGTTTTTAACCAATCTTGTGCATCCAATAGGTGTGTTTGTGTCATTGGATGATCAATTAGGTCATTTTCGTCCTCCCTAGGCTTATTCTTGTCCAATTAGGGTTTTTAACCAATCTTGTGCATCCAATAAGTTCATTTGTGTCATTGGATGATCAATTAGGTCATTTTCGTCCTCCCTAGGCTTATTCTTGTTCAACTAGGGTTTTTAACCAATCTTGTGCATCCAATAGGTGTGTTTGTGTCATTGGATGATCAATTAGGTCATTTTCGTCCTCCCTAGGCTTATTCTTGTCCAATTAGGGTTTTTAACCAATCTTGTGCATCCAATAAGTTCATTTGTGCCATTGGATTAACATTTAGGTCATCTTCGTCCTCCCTAGGCATATTATTGTCCAATTAGGGTATTTAACCAATCTTCTGCTTCCAATAGGTGTGTTTGTGTCGTTGGATTAACATTTAGGTCATTTTCGTCCTCCCTAGGCATATTCTTGTCCAATTAGGGTTTTTAACCAATCTTGTGCTTCCAATAGGTGTGTTTGTGTCATTGGATGATCAATTAGGTCATTTTCGTCCTCCCTAGGCTTATTCTTGTCCAATTAGGGTCTTTAACCAATCTTGTGCATCCAATAAGTTCATTTGTGTCATTGGATGATCAATTAGGTCATTTTCGTCCTCCCTAGGCATATTCTGGTCCAACTAGGGTTTTTAACCAATCTTGTGCATCCAATAGGTGTGATTGTGTCATTGGATGAACAATTAAGTCATTTTCGTCCTCCCTAGGCTTATTCTTGTCCAATTAGGGTTTTTAACCAATCTAGTGCATCCAATAAGTTGAGTTGTGTCATTGGATTAACATTTAGGTCATTTTCGTCCTCCCTAGGCTTATTCTCGGCCAATCAGGGTTTTTAACCCATCTTGTGCATCCAATAAGTTCATTTGTGTTGAATTAATATTTAGGTCATTTTCGTCCTCCCTAGGCATATTCTTGTCAAATTAGGGTTTTTAACCAATCTTGTGCATCCAATAGGTGTGTTTGTGTCATTGGATGATCAATTAGGTCATTTTCGTCCTCCCTAGGCTTATTCTTGTCCAATTAGGGTTTTTAACCAATCTTGTGCATCCAATAAGTTTGTTTGTGTCATTGGATTAATATTTAGGTCATTTTCGTCCTCCCTAGGCATATTCTTGTCCAACTAGGGTTTTTAACCAATCTTGTGCATCCAATAGGTGTGTTTGTGTCATTGGATGATCAATTAGGTCATTTTCGTCCTCCCTAGGCTTATTCTTGTCCAATTAGGGTTTTTAACCAATCTTGTGCATCCAATAAGTTCATTTGTGTCATTGGATTAACATTTAGGTCATTTTTGTCTTCCCTAGGCATATTCTTGTCCAATTAGGGTTTTTAACCAATCTTGTGCTTCCAATAGGTGTGTTTGTGTCATTGGATGATCAATTAGGTCATTTTCGTCCTCCCTAGGCTTATTCTTGTCCAATTAGGGTTTTTAACCAATCTTGTGCATCCAATAAGTTGAGTTGTGTCATTGGATTAACATTTAGGTCCATTTTCGTCCTCCCTAGGCTTATTCTTGTCCAATTAGGGTTTTTAACCAATCTTGTGCATCCAATAGGTGTGTTTGTGTCATTGGATGATCAATTAGGTCATTTTCGTCCTCCCTAGGCTTATTCTTGTCCAATTAGGGTTTTTAACCAATCTTGTGCATCCAATAACTTTGTTTGTGTCATTGAATGATCAATTAGGTCATT
The DNA here is from genome assembly GCA_037974775.1 of Cicer pinnatifidum. Classification (NCBI taxonomy): domain Eukaryota; kingdom Viridiplantae; phylum Streptophyta; class Magnoliopsida; order Fabales; family Fabaceae; genus Cicer; species Cicer pinnatifidum. Next base: position 23,685 of record JBBPBR010001709.1, read on the forward strand.
TTCGTTCTCCCTTTGCATATTCTTGTCCAATTAGGGTTTTTAACCAATCTTGTGCATCCAATAGGTGTGTTTGTGTCATTGGATGATCAATTAGGTCATTTTCGTCCTCCCTAGGCTTATTCTTGTCCAATTAGGGTTTTTAACCAATCTTGTGCATCCAATAAGTTCATTTGTGTCGTTGGATGATCAATTAGGTCATTTTCGTCCTCCTTAGGCTTATTCTTGTCCAATTAGGGTTTTTAACCAATCTTGTGCATCCAATAGGTGTGTTTGTGTCATTGGATGATCAATTAGGTCATTTTCGTCCTCCCTAGGCTTATTCTTGTCCAATTAGGGTTTTTAACCAATCTTGTGCATCCAAAAAGTTGAGTTGTGTCATTGGATTAACATTTAGGTCATTTTCGTTCTCCCTAGGCTTATTCTTGTCCAATTAGGGTTTTTAACCAATCTTGTGCATCCAATAACTTTGTTTGTGTCATTGAATTAATATTTAGGTCATTTTCGTCCTCCCTAGGTATATTCTTATCCAATTAGGGTTTTTAACCAATCTTGTGCATCCAATAGGTGTGTTTGTGTCATTGGATGGTCAATTAGGTCATTTTCGTCCTCCCTAGGCTTATTCTTGTCCAATTAGGGTTTTTAACCAATCTTGTGCATCCAATAGGTGTGTTTGTGTCATTGGATGATCAATTAGGTCATTTTCGTCCTCCCTAGGCTTATTCTTGTCCAATTAGGGTTTTTAACCAATCTTGTGCATCCAATAAGTTGAGTTGTGTCATTGGATTAACATTTAGGTCATTTTCGTTCTCCCTAGGCTTATTCTTGTCCAATTAGGGTTTTTAACCAATCTTGTGCATCCAATAAGTTCATTTGAGTTATTGGATTAACATTTTGGTCATATTCGTCCTCCCTAGGCATATTCTTGTCCAATTAGGGTTTTTAACCAATCTTGTGCATCCAATAGGTGTGTTTGTGTCATTGGATGATCAATTAGGTCATTTTCGTCCTCCCTAGGCATATTCTTGTCTAATTAAGGTTTTTAACCAATCTTGTGCATCCAATAGGTGTGTTTGTGTCATTGGATGATCAATTAGGACATTTTCGTCCTCCCTAGGCTTATTCTTGTCCAATTTGGGTTTTTAACCAATCTTGTGCATCCAATAGGTGTGTTTGTGTCATTGGATGATCAATTAGGTCATTTTCGTCCTCCCTAGGCTTATTCTTGTCCAATTAGGGTTTTTAACCAATCTTGTGCATCCAATAAGTTTGTTTATGTCATTGAATTAATATTTAGGTCATTTTCGTCCTCCATAGGCATATTCTTGTCCAATTAGGGTTTTTAACCAATCTTGTGCATCCAATAGGTGTGTTTGTGTCATTGGATGATCAATTAGGTCATTTTCGTCCTCCCTATGCTTATTCTTGTCCAATTAGGGTTTTTAACAAATCTTGTGCATCCAATAAGTTCATTTTTGTCATTGGATGATCAATTAGGTCATTTTCGTCCTCCCTAGGCTTATTCTTGTCCAATTAGGGTTTTTAACCAATCTTGTGCATCCAAAAAGTTTGTTTATGTCATTGAATTAATATTTAGGTTATTTTCGTCCTCCCTAGGCATATTCTTGTCCAATTAGGGTTTTTAACCAATCTTATGCATCCAATAGGTGTGTTTGTGTCATTGGATGATCAATTTAGGTCATTTTCGTCCTCCTTAGGCATATTCTTGTCCAATTAGGGTTTTTAACCAATAATGTGCATCCAATAGGTGTGTTTGTGTCATTGGATGATCAATTAGGTCATTTTCGTCCTCCCTATGCTTATTCTTGTCGAATTAGGGTTTTTAACAAATCTTGTGCATCCAATAAGTTCATTTTTGTCATTGGATGATCAATTAGGTCATTTTCGTCCTCCCTAGGCTTATTCTTGTCCAATTAGGGTTTTTAACCAATCTTGTGCATCCAACAAGTTTGTTTATGTCATTGAATTAATATTTAGGTTATTTTCGTCCTCCCTAGGCATATTCTTGTCCAATTAGGGTTTTTAACCAATCTTGTGCATCCAATAGGTGTGTTTGTGTCATTGGATGATCAATTTAGGTCATTTTCTTCCTCCCTAGGCTTATTCTTGTCCAATCAGGGTTTTTAACCAATCTTGTGCATCCAATAGGTGTGTTTGTGTCATTGGATGATCAATTAGGTCATTTTCGCCCTCCCTAGGCTTATTCTTGTCCAATTAGGGTTTTTAACCAATCTTGTGCATCCAATAAGTTCATTTATGTCATTGGATTAGGTTATTTTCGTCCTCCCTAGGCTTATTCTTGTCCAATGAGGGTTTTTAACCAATCTTGTGCATCCAATATGTTCATTTGTGTCATTGGATTAGGTCATTTTCGTCCTCCCTAGGCTTATTCTTGTCCAATTAGGGTTTTTAACCAATCTTGTGCATCCAACAAGTTTGTTTATGTCATTGAATTAATGTTTAGGTCATTTTCGTCCTCCCTAGGCATATTCTTGTCCAATTAGGGTTTTTAACCAATCTTGTGCATCCAATAGGTGTGTTTGTGTCATTGGATGATCAATTTAGGTCATTTTCCTCCTCCTTAGGCATATTCTTGTCCAATTAGGGTTTTTAACCAATAATGTGCATCCAATAGGTGTGTTTGTGTCATTGGATGATCAATTAGGTCATTTTCGTCCTCCCTAGGCTTATTCTTGTCCAATTAAGGTTTTTAACAAATCTTGTGCATCCAATAAGTTCATTTTTGTCATTGGATGATCAATTAGGTCATTTTCGTCCTCCCTAGGCTTATTCTTGTCCAATTAGGGTTTTTAACCAATCTTGTGCATCCAACAAGTTTGTTTATGTCATTGAATTAATATTTAGGTTATTTTCGTCCTCCCTAGGCATATTCTTGTCCAATTAGGGTTTTTAACCAATCTTGTGCATCCAATAGGTGTGTTTGTGTCATTGGATGATCAATTTAGGTCATTTTCCTCCTCCTTAGGCATATTCTTGTCCAATTAGGGTTTTTAACCAATAATGTGCATCCAATAGGTGTGTTTGTGTCATTGGATGATCAATTAGGTCATTTTCGTCCTCCCTAGGCTTATTCTTGTCCAATTAGGGTTTTTAACAAATCTTGTGCATCCAATAAGTTCATTTTTGTCATTGGATGATCAATTAGGTCATTTTCGTTCTCCCTAGGCTTATTCTTGTCCAATTAGGGTTTTTAACCAATCTTGTGCATCCAACAAGTTTGTTTATGTCATTGAATTAATATTTAGGTTATTTTCGTCCTCCCTAGGCATATTCTTGTCCAATTAGGGTTTTTAACCAATCTTGTGCATCCAATAGGTGTGTTTGTGTCATTGGATGATCAATTAGGTCATTTTCGCCCTCCCTAGGCTTATTCTTGTCCAATTAGGGTTTGTAACCAATCTTGTGCATCCAATAAGTTCATTTGTGTCATTGGATTAACATTTAGGTCATTTTCGTCCTCCCTAGGCATATTCTTGTCCAATTAGGGTTTTTAACCAATCTTGTGCTTCCAATAGGTGTGTTTGTGTCATTGGATGATCAATTAGGTCATTTTCGTCCTCCCTAGGCTTATTCTTGTCCTATTAGGGTTTTTAACCAATCTTGTGCATCCAATAGGTGTGTTTGTGTCATTGGATGATCAATTAGGTCATTTTCGCCCTCCCTAGGCTTATTCTTGTCCAATTAGGGTTTTTAACCAATCTTGTGCATCCAATAAGTTCATTTATGTCATTGGATTAGGTTATTTTCGTCCTCCCTAGGCTTATTCTTGTCCAATGAGGGTTTTTAACCAATCTTGTGCATCCAATATGTTCATTTGTGTCATTGGATTAGGTCATTTTCGTCCTCCCTAGGCTTATTCTTGTCCAATTAGGGTTTTTAACCAATCTTGTGCATCCAACAAGTTTGTTTATGTCATTGAATTAATGTTTAGGTCATTTTCGTCCTCCCTAGGCATATTCTTGTCCAATTAGGGTTTTTAACCAATCTTGTGCATCCAATAGGTGTGTTTGTGTCATTGGATGATCAATTTAGGTCATTTTCCTCCTCCTTAGGCATATTCTTGTCCAATTAGGGTTTTTAACCAATAATGTGCATCCAATAGGTGTGTTTGTGTCATTGGATGATCAATTAGGTCATTTTCGTCCTCCCTAGGCTTATTCTTGTCCAATTAGGGTTTTTAACAAATCTTGTGCATCCAATAAGTTCATTTTTATCATTGGATGATCAATTAGGTCATTTTCGTCCTCCCTAGGCTTATTCTTGTCCAATTAGGGTTTTTAACCAATCTTGTGCATCCAACAAGTTTGTTTATGTCATTGAATTAATATTTAGGTTATTTTCGTCCTCCCTAGGCATATTCTTGTCCAATTAGGGTTTTTAACCAATCTTGTGCATCCAATAGGTGTGTTTGTGTCATTGAATGATCAATTAGGTCATTTTCGTCCTCCCTAGGCTTATTCTTGTCCAATTAGGGTTTTTAACCAATCTTGTGTATCCAGTAAGTTTGTTTGTGTCATTGAATTAATATTTAGGTCATTTTCGTCCTCCCTAGGCATATTCTTGTCCAATTAGGGTTTTTAACCAATCTTGTGCATCCAATAGGTGTGTTTGTGTCATTGGATGATCAATTAGGTCATTTTCGTCCTCCCTAGGCTTATTCTTGTCCAATTAGGGTTTTTAACAAATCTTGTGCATCCAATAAGTTCATTTGTGTCATTGGATGATCAATTAGGTCATTTTCGTCCTCCCTAGGCATATTCTTGTCCAATTAGGGTTTTTAACCAATCTTGTGCATCCATTAGGTTTGTTTGTGTCATTGGATGATCAATTAGGTCATTTTTGTCCTCCCTAGGTATATTCTTGTCCAATTAGGGTTTTTACCCAATCTTGTGCATCCAATAGGTGTGTTTGTGTCATTGGATGATCAATTAGGTCATTTTCGTCCTCCCTAGGCTTATTCTTGTCCAATTAGGGTTTTTAACCAATCTTGTGCATCCAATAGGTGAGTTTGTGTCGTTGTATTAACATTTAGGTCATTTTCGTCCTCCCTAGGCTTATTCTTGTCCAATTAGGGTTTTTAACCAATCTTGTGCATCCAATAAGTTCATTTGTGTCATTGGATTAACATTTAGGTCATTTTCGTCCTCCCTAGGCATATTCTTGTCCAATTAGGGTTTTTAACCAATCTTGTGCATCCAATAAGTTCATTTGTGTCATTGGATGAACATTAAGGTCATTTTCGTCCTCCCTAGGCTTATTCTTGTCCAATTAGGGTTTTTAACCAATCTTGTGCATCCAATAAGTTCATTTGTGTCATTGGATTAACATTTAGGTCATTTTCGTCCTCCCTAGGCATATTCTTGTCCAATTAGGGTTTTTAACCAATCTTGTGCATCCAATAGGTGAGTTTGCGTCATTGGATGATCAATTATGTCATTTTCGTCCTCCCTAGGCTTATTCTTGTCCAATTAGGGTTTTTAACCAATCTTGTGCATCCAATAAGTTCATTTGTGTCATTGGATTAACATTTAGGTCATTTTCGTCCTCCCTAGGCATATTCTTGTCCAATTAGGGTTTTTAACCAATCTTGTGCATCCAATAAGTTGAGTTGTATCATTGGATTAACATTTAGGTCATTTTCGTTCTCCCTAGGCTTATTCTTGTCCAATTAGGGTTTTTAACCAATCTTGTGCATCCAATAGGTGTGTTTGTGTCATTGGATGAACAATGAGGTCATTTTCGTCCTCCCTAGGCATATTCTTGTCCAATTAGGGTTTTTAACCAATCTTGTGCATCCAATAGGTGTGTTTGTGTCATTGGATGATCAATTAGGTCATTTTCGTCCTCCCTAGGCTTATTCTTGTCCAATTAGGGTTTTTAACCAATCTTGTGCATCCAATAAGTTCATTTGTGTCATTGGATTAACATTTAGGTCATTTTCGTCCTCCCTAGGCATATTCTTGTAAAATTAGGGTTTTTAACCAATCTTGTGCATCCAATAGGTGTGTTTGTGTCATTGGATGATCAATTAGGTCATTTTCGTCCTCCCTAGGCTTATTCTTGTCCAATTAGGGTTTTTAACAAATCTTGTGCATCCAATAAGTTCATTTGTGTCATTGGATGATCAATTAGGTCATTTTCGTCCTCCCTAGGCATATTCTTGTCCAACTAGGGTTTTTAACCAATCTTGTGCATCCAATAGGTGGGTTTGTGTCATTTGATGATCAATTAAGTCATTTTCGTCCTCCATAGGATTATTCTTGCCTAATTAGGGTTTTTAACCAATCTTGTGCATCCAATAGTTGTGTTTGTGTCGTTGGATGATCAATTTGGTCATTTTCGTCCTCCCTAGGCTTATTCTTGTCCAATTAGGGTTTTTAACAAATCTTGTGCATCCAATAAGTTCATTTGTGTCATTGGATGATCAATTAGGTCATTTTCGTCCTCCCTAGGCATATTCTTGTCCAATTAGGGTTTTTAACCAATCTTGTGCATCCAATAGGTGTGTTTGTGTCATTGGATGATCAATTAGGTCATTTTCGTCCTCCCTAGGCTTATTCTTGTCCAATTAGGGTTTTTAACCAATCTTGTGCATCCAATAAGTTCATTTGTGTCGTTGGATTAACATTTAGGTCATTTTCGTCCTCCCTAGGCGTATTCTTGTCCAATTAGAGTTTTAGACCAAACTTGTGCATCCAATAGGTGTGTTTGTGTCATTGGATGATCAATTAGGTTATTTTCGTCTTCCCTAGGCTTATTCTTGTCCAATTAGGGTTTTTAACTAATCTTGTGCATCCAATAAGTTCATTTGTGTCATTGGATGATCAATTAGGTCATTTTCGTCCTCCCTAGGCATATTCTTGTCCAATTAGGGTTTTTAACCAACCTTGTGCATCCAATAGGTGTGTTTGTGTCATTGGATGATCAATTAGGTCATTTTCGTCCTCCCTAGGCTTATTCTTGTCCAATTAGGGTTTTTAACAAATCTTGTGCATCCAATAAGTTCATTTGTGTCATTGGATGATCAATTAGGTCATTTTCGTCCTCCCTAGGCTTATTCTTCTCCAATTAGGGTTTTTAACCAATCTTGTGCATCCAATTGGTGTGTTTGTGTCATTGGATGATCAATTAGGTCATTTTCGTCCTCCCTAGGCTTATTCTTGTCCAATTAGGGTTTTTAACCAATCTTGTGCATCCAATAACTTTGTTTGCGTCATTGAATTAATATTTAGGTCATTTTCCTCCTCCCTAGGCATATTCTTGTGCAATTTGATTTTTTAACCAATCTTGTGCATCCAATAGGTGTGTTTGTGTCATTGGATGATCAATTAGGTCATTTTCGTCCTCCCTAGGCTTATTCTTGTCCAATTAGGGTTTTTAACCAATCTTGTGCATCCAATAAGTTCATTTGTGTCATTGGATTAACATTTAGGTCATTTTCGTCCTCCCTAGGCATATTCTTGTGCAATTAGGGTTTTTAACCAATGTTGTGCATCCAATAGGTGTGTTTGTGTCATTGGATGATCAATTAGTTCATTTTCGTCATCCCTAGGCATATTCTTGTCCAATTAGGGTTTTTAACGAATCTTGTGCATCCAATTGGTGTGTTTGTGTCATTGGATGATCAATTAGGTCATTTTCGTCCTCCCTAGGCTTATTCTTGTCCAATTAGGGTTTTTAACCAATCTTGTGCATCCAATAAGTTGAGTTGTGTCATTGGATTAACATTTAGGTCATTTTCGTTCTCCCTAGGCTTATTCTTGTCCAATTAGGGTTTTTAACCAATCTTGTGCATCCAATAGGTGTGTTTGTGTCATTGGATGATCAATGAGGTCATTTTCGTCCTCCCTAGGCATATTCTTGTCCAATTTGGGTTTTTAACCAATCTTGTGCATCCAATAGGTGTGTTTGTGTCATTGGATGATCAATTAGGTCATTTTCGTCCTCCCTAGGCTTATTCTTGTCCAATTAGGGTTTTTAACCAATCTTGTGCATCCAATAGGTGTGTTTGTGTCATTGGATGATCAATTAGGTCATTTTCGTCCTCCCTAGGCTTATTCTTGTCCAATTAGGGTTTTTAACCAATCTTGTGCATCCAATAAGTTCATTTGTGTCATTGGAGGAACATTTAGCTCATTTTCGTCCTCCCTAGTCTTATTCTTGTCCAATTAGGGTTTTTATGCAATCTTGTGCATCTAATAGGTGTGTTTGTGTCATTGGACGAACATTTAGGTAATTTTCGTCCTCCCTAGGCTTATTCTTGTCCAATTAGGGTTTTTAACCAATCTTGTGCATCCAATAGGTGTGTTTGTGTCATTGGATGATCAATTAGGTCATTTTCGTCCTCCCTTGGCTTATTCTTGTCCAATTAGGGTTTTTAACCAATCTTGTACATCCAATAAGTGGAGTTGTGTCATTGGATTAACATTTAGGTCATTTTCGTCCTCCCTAGGCTTATTCTTGTCCAATTAGGGTTTTTAACCAATCTTGTGCATCCAATAAGTTCATTTGTGTCATTGGATTAACATTTAGGTCATTTTCGTCCTCCCTAGGCATATTCTTGTCCAATTAGGGTTTTTAACTTATCTTGTGCATCCAATAGGTGTGTTTGTGTCATTGGATGATCAATTAGGTTATTTTCGTCCTCCCTAGGCTTATTCTTGTCCAATTAGGGTTTTTAACCAATCGTGTGCATCCAATAGGTGTGTTTCTGTCATTGGATGATCAATTAGGTCATTTTGGTCCTCCCTAGGCATATTCTTGTCCAATTAGGGTTTTTAACCAATCTTGTGCATCCAATAGGTGTGTTTGTGTCATTGGATGATCAATTAGGTTATTTTCGTCCTCCCTAGGCTTATTCTTGTCCAATTAGGGTTTTTAACCAATCTTGTGCATCCAATAAGTTGAGTTGTGTCATTGGATTAACATTTAGGTCATTTTCGTCATCCCTAGGCTTATTCTTGTCCAATTTGGGTTTTTAACCAATCTTGTGCATCCAATAGGTGTGTTTGTGTCATTGGATGATCAATTAGGTCATTTTCGTCCTCCCTAGGCTTATTCTTGTCCAATTAGGGTTTTTAACCAATCTTGTACATCTAATAATTTCATTTGTGTCATTGGATTAACATTTACGTCATTTTCGTCCTCCCTAGGCATATTCTTGTCCAATTAGGGTTTTTAACCAATCTTGTGCATCCAATAGGTGTGTTTGTGTCATTGGATGATCAATTAGGTCATTTTCGTCCTCCCTATGCTTATTCTTGTCCAATTAGGGTTTTTAACAAATCTTGTGCATCCAATAAGTTCATTTTTGTCATTGGATGATCAATTAGGTCATTTTCGTCCTCCCTAGGCTTATTCTTGTCCAATTAGGGTTTTTAACCAATCTTGTGCATCCAAAAAGTTTGTTTATGTCATTGAATTAATATTTAGGTTATTTTCGTCCTCCCTAGGCATATTCTTGTCCAATTAGGGTTTTTAACCAATCTTATGCATCCAATAGGTGTGTTTGTGTCATTGGATGATCAATTTAGGTCATTTTCGTCCTCCTTAGGCATATTCTTGTCCAATTAGGGTTTTTAACCAATAATGTGCATCCAATAGGTGTGTTTGTGTCATTGGATGATCAATTAGGTCATTTTCGTCCTCCCTATGCTTATTCTTGTCGAATTAGGGTTTTTAACAAATCTTGTGCATCCAATAAGTTCATTTTTGTCATTGGATGATCAATTAGGTCATTTTCGTCCTCCCTAGGCTTATTCTTGTCCAATTAGGGTTTTTAACCAATCTTGTGCATCCAACAAGTTTGTTTATGTCATTGAATTAATATTTAGGTTATTTTCGTCCTCCCTAGGCATATTCTTGTCCAATTAGGGTTTTTAACCAATCTTGTGCATCCAATAGGTGTGTTTGTGTCATTGGATGATCCATTTAGGTCATTTTCGTCCTCCCTAGGCTTATTCTTGTCCAATTAGGGTTTTTAACCAATCTTGTGCATCCAATAGGTCTGTTTGTGTCATTGGATGATCAATTAGGTCATTTTCGTCCTCCCTAGGCTTATCCTTGTCCAATTAGGGTTTTTAACCAATCTTGTGCATCCAACAAGTTTGTTTATGTCGTTGAATTAATATTTAGGTTATTTTCGTCCTCCCTAGGCATATTCTTGTCCAATTAGGGTTTTTAACCAATCTTGTGCATCCAATAGGTGTGTTTGTGTCATTGGATGATCAATTTAGGTCATTTTCGTCCTCCCTAGGCTTATTCTTGTCCAATCATGGTTTTTAACCAATCTTGTGAATCCAATAGGTGTGCTTTTGTCATTAGATGATCAATTAGGTCATTTTCGCCCTCCCTAGGCTTATTCTTGTCCAATTAGGGTTTTTAACCAATCTTGTGCATCCAATAAGTTCATTTGTGTCATTGGATTAGGTTATTTTCGTCCTCCCTAGGCTTATTCTTGTCCAATTAGGGTTTTTAACCAATCTTGTGCATCCAATATGTTCATTTGTGTCATTGGATTAGGTCATTTTCGTCCTCCCTAGGCTTATTCTTGTCCAATTAGGGTTTTTAACCAATCTTGTGCATCCAACAAGTTTGTTTATGTCATTGAATTAATGTTTAGGTCATTTTCGTCCTCCCTAGGCATATTCTTGTCCAATTAGGGATTTTAACCAATCTTGTGCATCCAATAGGTGTGTTTGTGTCATTGGATGATCAATTTAGGTCATTTTCGTCCTCCTTAGGCATATTCTTGTCCAATTAGGGTTTTTAACCAATAATGTGCATCCAATAGGTGTGTTTGTGTCATTGGATGATCAATTAGGTCATTTTCGTCCTCCCTAGGCTTATTCTTGTCCAATTAAGGTTTTTAACAAATCTTGTGCATCCAATAAGTTCATTTTTGTCATTGGATGATCAATTAGGTCATTTTCGTCCTCCCTAGGCTTATTCTTGTCCAATTAGGGTTTTTAACCAATCTTGTGCATCCAACAAGTTTGTTTATGTCATTGAATTAATATTTAGGTTATTTTCGTCATCCCTAGGCATATTCTTGTCCAATTAGGGTTTTTAGCCAAACTTGTGCATCCAATAGGTGTGTTTGTGTCATTGAATGATCAATTAGGTCATTTTCGTCCTCCCTAGGCTTATTCTTTGTCCAATTAGGGTTTTTAACCAATCTTGTGCATCCAATAACTTTGTTTGTGTCATTGAATTAATATTTAGATCATTTTCGTCCTCCCTAGACATATTCTGGTCCAATTAGGGTTTTTAACCAATCTTGTGCATCCAATAGGTGTGTTTGTGTCATTGGATGATCAATTAGGTCATTTTCGTCCTCCCTAGGCTTATTCTTGTCCAATTAGGGTTTTTAACCAATCTTGTGCATCCAATAAGTTCATTTGTGTCATTGGATTAACATTTAGGTCATTTTCATCTTCCCTAGGCATATTATTGTCCAATTAGGGTTTTTAACCAATCTTGTGCATCCAATAGGTGTGTTTGTGTCGTTGGATGATCAATTAGGTTATTTTCGTCCTCCCAAGGCTTATTCTTGTCCAATTAGGGTTTTTAACTAATCTTGTACATCCAATAACTTCATTTGTGTCATTGGATGATCAATTAGGTCATATTTGTCCCCCCTAGGCATATTCTTGTCCAATTTGGGTTTTTAACCAATCTTGTGCATCCAATAGGTGTGTTTGTGTCATTGGATGATCAATTAGGTCATTTTCGTCCTCCCTAGGCTTATTCTTGTCCAATTAGGGTTTTTAACCAATCTTGTGCATCCAATAAGTTCATTTGTGTCATTGGATGATCAATTAGGTCATTTTCGTCCTCCCTAGGCATATTCTTGTGCAACTAGGGTTTTAAACCAATCTGTTGCATCCAATAGGTTTGTTTGTGTCATTGGATGATCAATTAGGTCATTTTCGTCCTCCCTATGCTTATTCTTGTCCAATTAGCGTTTTTAACCAATCTTGTGAATCCAATAGGTGTGTTTGTGTCATTGGATAATCAATTTGGTCATTTTCGTCCTCCCTAGGCTTATTCTTTTCCAATTAGGGTTTTTAACCAATCTTGTGCATCCAATAGGTGTGTTTGTGTCATTGGATGATCAATTAGGTCATTTTCGTCCTCCCTAGGCTTATTCTTGTCCAATTAGGGTTTTTAACCAATCTTGTGCATCGAATAACTTTGTTTATGTCATTGAATTAATATTTAGGTCATTTTCGTCCTCCTAAGGCATATTCTAGTCCAATTAGGGTTTTTAACCAATCTTGTGCATCCAATAGGTGTGTTTGTGTCATTGGATGATCAATTAGGTCATTTTCGTCCTCCCTAGGCTTATTCTTGTCCAATTAGGGTTTTTAACCAATCTTGTGCATCCAATAAGTTCATTTGTGTCATTGGATTAACAATTAGGTCATTTTCGTCCTCCCTAGACATATTCTTGTCCAATTAGGGTTCTTAACCAATCTTGTGCTTCCAATAGGTGTGTTTGTGTCATTGGATGATCAATTAGGTCATTTTCGTTATCCCTAGGCTTATTCTTGTCGAATTAGGGTTTTTAACCAATCTTGTGCATCCAATAAGTTCATTTGTGTTATTGGATTAACATTTAGGTCATATTCGTCCTCCCTAGGCATATTCTTGTCCAATTAGGGTTTTTAACCAAACTTTTGCATCCAATAGGTGTGTTTGTGTCATTCGATGATCAATTAGGTCATTTTCGTCCTCCCTAGGCATATTCTTGTCCAATTAGGGTTTTTAACCAATCTTGTGCATCCAATAGGTGTGTTTGTGTCATTGGGTGATCAATTAGGTCATTTTCGTCCTCCCTAGGCTTATTCTTGTCCAATTAGGGTTTTTAACCAATCTTGTGCATCCAATAAGTTCATTTGTGTCATTGGATGATCAATTAGGTCATTTTCGTCCTCCCTAGGCTTATTCTTGTCCAATTAGGGTTTTTAACCAATCTTGTGCATCCAATAAGTTCATTTGTGTCATTGGATTAACATTTAGGTCATTTTCGTCCTCCCTAGGTTTATTCTTGTCCAATTAGGGTTTTTAACCAATCTTGTGCATCCAATAAGTTTGTTTGTGTCATTGGATTAATATTTAGGTCATTTTCGTCCTCCCTAGGCATATTCTTGTCCAATTTGGGTTTTTAACCAATCTTGTGCATCCAATATGTGTGTTTGTGTCATTGGATGATCAATTAGGTCATTTTCGTCCTCCCTAGGCTTATTCTTGTCCAATTAGGGTTTTTAACCAATCTTGTGCATCCAATAGGTGTGTTTGTGTCATTGGATGATCAATTATGTCATTTTCGGCCTCCATAGGCTTATTCTTGTCCAATTAGGGTTTTTAACCAATCTTGTGCATCCAATAGGTGTGTTTGTGTCATTGGATGATCAATTAGGTCATTTTCGTCCTCCCTAGGCTTATTCTTGTCCAATTAGGGTTTTTAACCAATCTTGTGCATCCAATAGGTGTGTTTGTGTCATTGGATGATCAATTAGGTCATTTTCGTCCTCCCTAGGCTTATTCTTGTCCAATTAGGGTTTTTAACCAATCTTGTGCATCCAATAAGTTCATTTGTGTCATTGGATGATCAATTAGGTCATTTTCGTCCTCCCTAGGCTTATTCTTGTCCAATTAGGGTATTTAACCAATCTTGTGCATCCAATAACTTTGTTTGTGTCATTGAATTAATATTTAGGTCATTTTCGTCCTCCCTAGGCATATTCTTGTCCAATTAGGGTTTTTAACCAATCTTGTGCATCCAATAGGTGTGTTTGTGTCATTGGATGATCAATTAGGTCATTTTCGTCCTCCCTAGGCTTATTCTTGTCCAATTAGGGTTTTTAACCAATCTTGTGCATCCAATAGGTGTGTTGTGTCATTGGATGATCAATTAGGTCATTTTCGTCCTCGCTAGGCATATTCTTGTCCAATTAGGGTTTTTAACCAATCTTGTGCATCCAATAGGTGTGTTTGTGTCATTGGATGATCAATTAGGTCATTTTCGTCCTCCCTAGGCTTATTCTTGTCCAATTAGGGTTTTTAATAAATCTTGTGCATCCAATAGGTGTGTTTGTGTCATTGGATGATCAATTAGGTCATTTTCGTCCTCCCTTGGCATATTCTTGTCCAATTAGGGTTTTTAACCAATCTTGTGCATCCAATAGGTGTGTTTGTGTCATTGGATGATCAATTAGGTCATTTTCGTCCTCCCTATGCTTATTCTTGTCCAATTAGGGTTTTTAACCAATCTTGTGCTTCCAATAAGTTTGTTTGTTTCATTGAATTAATATTTAGGTCATTTTCGTCCTCCCTAGGCATATTCTTGTCCAATTAGGGTTTTTAACCAATCTTGTGCATCCAATAGGTGTGTTTGTGTCATTGGATGATCAATTAGGTCATTTTCGTCCTCCCTAGGCTTATTCTTGTCCAATTAGGGTTTTTAACCAATCTTGTGCATCCAATAAGTTCGCTTGTGTCATTGGATTAACATTTAGGTCATTTTCATCCTCCCTAGGCATATTCTTGTCCAATTAGGGTTTTTAACCAATCTTGTGCATCCAATAGGTGTGTTTGTGTCATTGGATGATCAATTAGGTCATTTTCGTCCTCCCTATGCTTATTCTTGTCCAATTAGGGTTTTTAACCAATCTTGTGCATCCAATAAGTTCATTTGTGTCATTGGATCATCAATTAGGTCATTTTCGTCCTCCCTAGGCATATTCTTGTCCAACTAGGGTTTTTAACCAATCTTGTGCATCCAATAGGTGTGTTTGTGTCATTTGATGATCAATTAGGTCATTTTCGTCCTCCTTCGGCTTATTCTTGTCCAATTAGAGTTTTTAACCAATCTTGTGCATCCAATAGGTGTGTTTGTGTCATTGGATGATCAATTAGGTCATTTTCGTCCTCCCTAGGCTTATTGTTGTCCAATTAGGGTTTTTAACCAAACTAGTGCATCCAATAGGTGTGTTTGTGTCATTGGATGATCAATTAGGTCATTTTCGTCCTCCCTAGGCTTATTCTTGTCCAATTAGGGTTTTTAACCAAACTAGTGCATCCAAAAGGTGTGTTTGTGTCATTGGTTGATCAATTAGGTCATTTTCGTCCTCCCTAGGCTTATTCTTGTCCAATTAGGGTTTTTAACCAATCTTGTGCTTCCAATAAGTGTGTTTGTGTCATTGGATGATCAATTAGGTCATTTTCGTCCTTCCTAGGCATATTCTTGTCCAATTAGGGTTTTTAACCAGTCTTGTGCACCCAATAGGTGAGTTTGTGTCTTTGGATGATCAATTAGGTCATTTTTGTCCTCCCAAGGCTTATTCTTGTCCAATTAGGGTTTTTAACCAATCTTGTGCATCCAATAACTTTGTTTATGTCATTGAATTAATATTTAGGTCATTTTCCTCCTCCCTAGGCATATTCTTGTCCAATTAGGATTTTTAACCAATCTTGTGCATCCAATAGGTGTGTTTGTGTCATTGGATGATCAATTAGGTCATTTTCGTCCTCCCTAGGCTTATTCTTGTCCAATTAGGGTTTTTAACCAATCTTGTGCATCCAATAAGTTCATTTGTGTCATTGGATGATCAATTAGGTCATTTTCGTCCTCCCTAGGCATATTCTTGTCCAACTAGGGTTTTTAACCAATTTTGTGCATCCAATAGGTGTGTTTGTGTCTTTGGATGATCAATTAGGTCATTTTCGTCCTCCCTAGGCTTATTCTTGTCCAATTAGGGTTTTTAACCAATCTTGTGCATCCAATAGGTGTGTTTGTGTCATTGAATGATCAATTATGTCATTTTCGTCCTCCCTAGGCATATTCTTGTCCAATTAGGGTTTTTAACCAATCTTGTGCATCCAATAAGTTTGTTTGTTTCATTGAATTAATATTTAGGTCATTTTCGTCCTCCCTAGGCATATTCTTGTCCAATTAGGGTTTTTAACCAATCTTGTGCATCCAATAGGTGTGTTTGTGTCATTGGATGATCAATTAGGTCATTTTCGTCCTCCCTAGGCATATTCTTGTCCAATTAGGGTTTTTTAACGAATCTTGCGCATCCAATAGGTGTGTTTGTGTCATTGGAGGATCAATTAGGTCATTTTCTTCCTGCCTAGGCTTATTCTTGTCCAATTAGGGTTTTTAACCAATCTTGTGCATCCAATAGGTGTGTTTGTGTCATTGGATGATCAATTAGGTCATTTTCGTCCTCCCTAGGCATATTCTTGTCCAATTAGGGTTTTTAACCAATCTTGTGCATCCAATAGGTGTGTTTATGTCATTGGATGATCAATTAGGTCATTTTCGTCCTCCCTAGGCTTATTCTTGTCCAATTAGGGTTTTTAACCAATCTTGTGCATCCAATAAGTTCATTTGTGTCATTGGATTAACATTTACGTCATTTTCGTCCTCCCTAGGCATATTCTTGTCCAATTAGGGTTTTTAACCAATCTTGTGCATCCAATAGGTGTGTTTGTGTCATTGGATGATCAATTAGGTCATTTTCGTCCTCCCTATGCTTATTCTTGTCCAATTAGGGTTTTTAACAAATCTTGTGCATCCAATAAGTTCATTTTTGTCATTGGATGATCAATTAGGTCATTTTCGTCCTCCCTAGGCTTATTCTTGTCCAATTAGGGTTTTTAACCAATCTTGTGCATCCAAAAAGTTTGTTTATGTCATTGAATTAATATTTAGGTTATTTTCGTCCTCCCTAGGCATATTCTTGTCCAATTAGGGTTTTTAACCAATCTTATGCATCCAATAGGTGTGTTTGTGTCATTGGATGATCAATTTAGGTCATTTTCGTCCTCCTTAGGCATATTCTTGTCCAATTAGGGTTTTTAACCAATAATGTGCATCCAATAGGTGTGTTTGTGTCATTGGATGATCAATTAGGTCATTTTCGTCCTCCCTATGCTTATTCTTGTCGAATTAGGGTTTTTAACAAATCTTGTGCATCCAATAAGTTCATTTTTGTCATTGGATGATCAATTAGGTCATTTTCGTCCTCCCTAGGCTTATTCTTGTCCAATTAGGGTTTTTAACCAATCTTGTGCATCCAACAAGTTTGTTTATGTCATTGAATTAATATTTAGGTTATTTTCGTCCTCCCTAGGCATATTCTTGTCCAATTAGGGTTTTTAACCAATCTTGTGCATCCAATAGGTGTGTTTGTGTCATTGGATGATCCATTTAGGTCATTTTAGTCCTCCCTAGGCTTATTCTTGTCCAATTAGGGTTTTTAACCAATCTTGTGCATCCAATAGGTGTGTTTGTGTCATTGGATGATCAATTAGGTCATTTTCGTCCTCCCTAGGCTTATTCTTGTCCAATTAGGGTTTTTAACAAATCTTGTGCATCCAATAAGTTCATTTGTGTCATTGGATGATCAATTAGGTCATTTTCGTTCTCCCTAGGCATATTCTTGTCCAACTAGGGTTTTTAACCAATCTTGTGCATCCAATAAGTTCATTTGTGTCATTAGATGATCAATTAGGTCATTTTCGTCCTCTCTAGGCATATTCTTGTCCAACTAGGGTTTTTAACCAATCTTGTGCATCCAATAGGTGTGTTTGTGTCATTGGATGATCAATTAGGTCATTTTCGTCCTCCCTAGGCATATTCTTGTCCAATTAGGGTTTTTAACCAATCTTGTGCATCCAATAGGTGTGTTTGTGTCATTGGATGATCAATTAGGTCATTTTCGCCCTCCTTAGGCTTATTCTTGTCCAATTAGGGTTTTTAACCAATCTTGTGCATCCAATAAGTTCATTTGTGTCATAGGATTAGGTCATTTTCGTCCTCCCTAGGCTTATTCTTGTCCAATTAGGGTTTTTAACAAATCTTGTGCATCCAATAAGTTTATTTGTGTCATTGGACGATCAATTAGGTCATTTTCGTCCTCCCTAGGCATATTCTTGTCCAACTAGGGTTTTTAACCAATCTTGTGCATCCAATAAGTTCATTTGTGTCATTAGATGATCAATTAGGTCATTTTCGTCCTCTCTAGGCATATTCTTGTCCAACTAGGGTTTTTAACCAATCTTGTGCATCCAATAGGTGTGTTTGTGTCATTGGATGATCAATTAGGTCATTTTCGTCCTCCCTAGGCATATTCTTGTCCAATTAGGGTTTTTAACCAATCTTGTGCATCCAATAGGTGTGTTTGTGTCATTGGATGATCAATTAGGTCATTTTCGTCCTCCCTAGGCTTATTCTTTTCAAAATTGGGTTTTTAACCAATCTTGTGCATCCAATAGGTGTGTTTGTGTCATTGGATGATCAATTAGGTCATTTTCGTCCTCCCTAGGCTTATTCTTGTCCAATTAGGGTTTTTAACCAATCTTGTGCATCCAATAAGTTCATTTGTGTCATTGGATTAACATTTAGGTCATTTTCATCTTCCCTAGGCATATTATTGTCCAATTAGGGTTTTTAACCAATCTTGTGCATCCAATAGGTGTGTTTGTGTCGTTGGATGATCAATTAGGTTATTTTCGTCCTCCCAAGGCTTATTCTTGTCCAATTAGGGTTTTTAACTAATCTTGTACATCCAATAACTTCATTTGTGTCATTGGATGATCAATTAGGTCATATTTGTCCCCCCTAGGCATATTCTTGTCCAATTTGGGTTTTTAACCAATCTTGTGCATCCAATAGGTGTGTTTGTGTCATTGGATGATCAATTAGGTCATTTTCGTCCTCCCTAGGCTTATTCTTGTCCAATTAGGGTTTTTAACCAATCTTGTGCATCCAATAAGTTCATTTGTGTCATTGGATTAACATTTAGGTCATTTTCGTCCTCCCTAGGCATATTCTTGTCCAATTAGGGTTTTTAACCAATCTTGTGCATCCAATAGGTGTGTTTGTGTCATTGGATGATCAATTAGGACATTTTCGTCCTTTCTATGCTTATTCTTGTCCAATTAGGGTTTTTAACCAATCTTGTGCATCCAATAAGTTCATTTGTGTCATTGGATGATCAATTAGGTCATTTTCGTCCTCCCTAGGCATATTCTTGTCCAACTAGGGTTTTTAACCAATCTTGTGCTTCGAATAGGTGTGTTTGTGTCATTGGATGATCAATTAGGTCATTTTCGTCCTCACTAGGCTTATTCTTGTCCAATTAGGGTTTTTAACCAATCTTGTGCATCCAATAGGTGTGTTTGTGTCATTGGATGATCAATTAGGTCATTTTTGTCCTCCCAAGGCATATTCTTGTCCAACTAGGGTTTTAAACCAATCTTGTGCATCCAATAGGTGTGTTTGTGTCATTGGATGATCAATTAGGTCATTTTCGTCCTCCCTAGGCTTATTCTTGTCCAATTAGGGTTTTTAACCAATCTTGTGCATCCAATAACTTTGTTTGTGTCATTGAATTAATATTTAGGTCATTTTCGTCCTCCCTATGCATTTTCTTGTCCAATTAGGGTTTTTTACCAATCTTGTGCATCCAATAAGTTCATTTGTGTCATTGGATGATCAATTAGGTCATTTTCGTCCTCCCTAGGCATATTCTTGTCCAACTAGGGTTTTAAACCAATCTTGTGCATCCAATAGGTGTGTTTGTGTCATTGGATGATCAATTAGGTCATTTTCGTCCTCCCTAGGCTTATTCTTGTCCAATTAGGGTTTTTAACCAATCTTGTGCATCCAATAAGTTCATTTGTGTCATTGGATTAACATTTAGGTCATATCCGTCCTCCCTAGGCATATTCTTGTCCAATTAGGATTTTTAACCAATCTTGTGCATCCAATAGGTGTGTTTGTGTCATTGGATGATCAATTAGGTCATTTTCGTTCTCCCAAGGCTTATTCTTGTCCAATTAGGTTTTTTAACCAATCTTGTGCATCCAATAAGTTCATTTGTGTTATTGGATTAACATTTAGGTCATATTCGTCCTCCCTAGGCATATTCTTGTCCAATTAGGGTTTTTAACCAATCTTGTGCATCCAATAGGTGGGTTTGTGTCATTGGATGATCAATTAGGTCATTTTCGTCCTCCCTAGGCATATTCTTGTCCAACTAGGGTTTTTAACCAATCTTGTGCATCCAATAGGTGTGTTTGTGTCATTGGATGATCAATTAGGTCATTTTCGTCCTCCCTAGGCTTATTCTTGTCCAATTAAGGTTTTTAACAAATCTTGTGCATCCAATAAGTTCATTTGTGTCATTGGATGATCAATTAGGTCATTTTCGTCCTCCCTAGGCTTATTCTTGTCCAATTAGGGTTTTTAACAAATCTTGTGCATCCAATAAGTTCATTTGTGTCATTGGATGATCAATTAGGTCATTTTCGTCCTCCCTAGGCTTATTCTTTTCCAATTAGGGTTTTTAACCAATCTTGTGCATCTAATAACATTGTTTGTGTCATTGAATTAATATTTAGGTCATTTTCGTCCTCCCTAGGCATATTCTTGTCCAATTAGGGTTTTTAACCAATCTTGTGCATCCAATAGGTGTGTTTGTGTCATTGGATGATCAATTAGGTCATTTTCGTCCTCCCTAGGCTTATTCTTGTCCAATTAGGGTTTTTAAGCAATCTTGTGCATCCAATAAGTTCATTAGTGTCATTGGATTAACATTTAGGTCATTTTCGTCCTCCCTAGGCATATTCTTGTCCAATTAGGGTTTTTAACCAATCTTGTGCATCCAATAGGTGTGTTTGTGTCATTGGATGATCAATTAGGTTATTTTCTTCCTCCCTAGGCTTATTCTTGTCCAATTAGGGTTTTTAACCAATCTTGTGCATCCAATAGGTGTGTTTGTGTCATTGGATGATCAATTAGGTCATTTTCGTCCTCCCTAGGCATATTCTTGTCCAATTAGGGTTTTTAACCAATCTTGTGCATCCAATAGGTGTGTTTGTGTCATTGGATGATCAATTAGGTCATTTTCGTCCTCCCTAGGCTTAGTCTTGTCCAATTACGGTTTTTAACCAATCTTGTGAATCCAATAGGTGTGTTTGTGTGATTGGATGATCAATTAGGTCATTTTCGTCCTCCCTAGGCTTATTCTTGTCCAATTAGGGTTTTTAACCAATCTTGTGCATCCAATAAGTTGAGTTGTGTCATTGGATTAACATTTAGGTCATTTTCGTCCTCCCTAGGCTTATTCTTGTCCAATTAGGGTTTTTAACCAATCTTGTGCATCCAATAAGTTCATTTGTGTCATTAGATTTACATTTAGGTCATTTTTGTCCTCCCTAGGCATATTCTTGTCCAATTAGGGTTTTTAACCAATCTTGTGCATCCAATAGGTGTGTTTGTGTCATTGGATGATCAATTAGGTCATTTTCGTCATCCCTAGGCTTATTCTTGTCCAATTATGGTTTTTAACTAATCTTGTGCGTCCAATAAGTTCATTTGTGTCATTGGATGATCAATTAGGTCATTTTCGTCCTCCCTAGGCATATTCTTGTCCAATTAGGGTTTTTAACCAATCTTGTGCATCCAATAGGTGTGTTTGTGTCATTGGATGATCAATTAGGTCATTTTCGTCCTCCCTAGGCTTATTCTTGTCCAATTAGGGTTTTTAACCAATCTTGTGCATCCAATAAGTTGAGTTGTGTCATTGGATTAACATTTAGGTCATTTTCGTTCTCCCTAGGCTTATTCTTGTCCAATTAGGGTTTTTAACCAATCTTGTGCATCCAATAGGTGTGTTTGTGTCATTGGATGATCAATGAGGTCATTTTCGTCCTCCCTAGGCATATTCTTGTCCAATTTGGGTTTTTAACCAATCTTGTGCATCCAATAGGTGTGTTTGTGTCATTGGATGATCAATTAGGTCATTTTCGTCCTCCCTAGGCTTATTCTTGTCCAATTAGGGTTTTTAACCAATCTTGTGCATCCAATAGGTGTGTTTGTGTCATTGGATGATCAATTAGGTCATTTTCGTCCTCCCTAGGCTTATTCTTGTCCAATTAGGGTTTTTAACCAATCTTGTGCATCCAATAAGTTCATTTGTGTCATTGGATTAGGTTATTTTCGTCCTCCCTAGGCTTATTCTTGTCCAATTAGGGTTTTTAACCAATCTTGTGCATCCAATAAGTTCATTTGTGTCATTGGATTAGGTCATTTTCGTCCTCCCTAGGCATATTCTTGTCCAACTAGGGTTTTTAACCAATCTTGTGCATCCAATAGGTGTTTTTGTGTCATTGGATGATCAATTTAGGTCAGTTTCGTCCTTCTTAGGCATATTCTTGTCCAATTAGGGTTTTTAACCAATAAGGTGCATCCAATAGGTGTGTTTGTGTCATTGGATGATCAATTAGGTCATTTTCGCCCTCCCTAGGCTTATTCTTGTCCAATTAGGGTTTTTAACCAATCTTGTGCATCCAATAAGTTCATTTGTGTCATTGGATTAGGTTATTTTCGTCCTCCCTAGGCTTATTCTTGTCCAATTAGGGTTTTTAACCAATCTTGTGCATCCCATAAGTTCATTTGTGTCATTGGATTAGGTCATTTTCGTCCTCCCTAGGCATATTCTTGTCCAATTAGGGTTTTTAACCAATCTTGTGCATCCAATAAGTGTTTTTGTGTCATTGGATGATCAATTTTGGTCATTTTTGTCCTCCTTAGGCATATTATTGTCCAATTAGGGTTTTTAACCAATAATGTGCATCCAATAGGTGTGTTTGTGTCATTGGATGATCAATTAGGTCATTTTCGTCCTCCCTAGGCTTATTCTTGTCCAATTAGGGTTTTTAACAAATCTTGTGCATCCAATAAGTTCATTTTTGTCATTGGATGATCAATTAGGTCATTTTCGTACTCCCTAGGCTTATTCTTGTCCAATTAGCGTTTTTAACCAATCTTGTGCATCCAACAAGTTTGTTTATGTCATTGAATTAATATTTAGGTTATTTTCGTCCTCCCTAGGCATATTCTTGTCCAGTTAGGGTTTTTAACCAATCTTGTGCATCCAATAGGTGTGTTTGTGTCATTGGATGATCAATTTAGGTCATTTTCGTCCTCCCTAGGCTTATTCTTGTCCAATCAGGGTTTTTAAGCAATCTTGTGCATCCAATAGGTGTGTTTGTGTCATTGGATGATCAATTAGGTCATTTTCGTCCTCCCTAGGCTTATTCTTGTCCAATTAGGGTTTTTAACAAATCTTGTGCATCCAATAAGTTCATTTGTGTCATTGGATGATCAATTAGGTCATTTTCGTCCTCCCTAGGTTTATTCTTGTCCAATTAGGGTTTTTAACCAATCTTGTGCATCCAATAGGTGTGTTTGTGTCATTGGATGATCAATTAGGTCATTTTCGTCCTTTCTATGCTTATTCTTGTCCAATTAGGGTTTTTAACCAATCTTGTGCATCCAATAAGTTCATTTGTGTCATTGGATGATCAATTAGGTAATTTTCGTCGTCCCTAGGCTTATTCTTGTCCAATTAGGGTTTTTAACCAATCTTGTGCATCCAATAAGTTCATTTGTGTCATTGGATGATCAATTAGGTCATTTTCGTCCTCCCTAGGCATATTCTTATCCAATTAAGGTTTTTAACCAATCTTGTGCATCCAATAGGTGTGTTTGTGTCATTGGATGATCAATTAGGTCATTTTCATCCTACCTAGACTTATTCTTGTCCAATTAGGGTTTTTAACCAATCTTGTGCATCAAATAAGTTCATTTGTGTCATTGGATGATCAATTGGGTCATTTTCGTCCTCCCTAGGCATATTCTTGTCCAACTAGGGTTTTTAACCAATCTTGTGCTTCCAATAGGTGTGTTTGTGTCATTGGATGATCAATTAGGTCATTTTCGTCCTCCCTAGGCTTATTCTTGTCCAATTAGGGTTTTTAACAAATCTTGTGCATCCAATAAGTTCATTTGTGTCATTGGATGATCAATTAGGTCATTTTCGTCCTCCCTAGGTTTATTCTTGTCCAATTAGGGTTTTTAACCAATCTTGTGCATCCAATTGGTGTGTTTGTGTCATTGGATGATCAATTAGGTCATTTTCGTCCTCCCTAGGCTTATTCTTGTCCAATTAGGGTTTTTAACCGATCTTGTGCAATAAATAGGTGTGTTTGTGTCGTTGGATGATCAATTAGGTCATTTTCGTCCTCCCTAGGCATATTCTTGTCCAATTAGGGTTTTTAACCAATCTTGTGCATCCAATATGGGTGTTTGTGTCATTGGATGATCAATTAGGTCATTTTCGTCCTCCCTAGGCATATTCTTGTCCAATTAGGGTTTTTAACCAATCTTGTGCATCCAATAGGTGTGTTTGTGTCATTGGATGATCAATTAGGTCATTTTCGTCCTCCCTAGGCTTATTCTTGTCCAATTAGGGTTTTTAACAAATCTTGTGCATCCAATAAGTTCATTTGTGTCATTGGATGATCAATTAGGTCATTTTCGTCCTCACTAGGCTTATTCTTGTCCAATTAGGGTTTTTAACCAATCTTGTGTATCCAATAGGTGTGTTTGTGTCATTGGATAATCAATTAGGTCATTTTCGTCCTCCCTAGGCATATTCTTGTCCAATTAGGGTTTTTAACCAATCTTGTGCATCCAATAGGTGTGTTTGTGTCATTGGATGATCAATTAGGTCATTTTCGTCCTTTCTATGCTTATTCTTGTCCAATTAGGGTTTTTAACCAATCTTGTGCATCCAATAAGTTCATTTGTGTCATTGGATGATCAATTAGGTCATTTTCGTCCTCCCTAGGCATATTCTTGTCCAACTAGGGTTTTTAACCAATCTTGTGCTTCCAATAGGTGTGTTTGTCTCATTGGATGATCAATTAGGTCATTTTCGTCCTCCCTAGGCTTATTCTTGTCCAATTAGGGTTTTTAACAAATCTTGTGCATCCAATAAGTTCATTTGTGTCATTGGATGATCAATTAGGTCATTTTCGTCCTCCCTAGGCTTATTCTTGTCCAATTAGCGTTTTTAACCAATCTTGTGCATCCAATTGGTGTGTTTGTGTCATTGGACGATCAATTAGGTCATTTTCGTCCTCCCTAGGCTTATTCTTGTCCAATTAGGGTTTTTAACAAATCTTGTGCATCCAATAAGTTCATTTGTGTCATTGGATGATCAATTAGGTCATTTTCGTCCTCCCTAGGCTTATTCTTGTGCAATTAGGGTTTTTAACCAATCTTGTGCATCCAATAGGTGTGTTTGTGTCATTGGATGATCAATTAGGTCATTTTCGTCCTCCCTAGGCATATTCTTGTCCAATTAGGGTTTTTAACCAATCTTGTGCATCCAATAGGTGTGTTTGTGTCATTGGATGATCAATTAGGTAATTTTCGTCCACCCTAGTCATGTTCTTGTCCAACTAGGGTTTTTAACCAATTTTGTGCATCCAATAGGTGTGTTTGTGTCATTGGATGATCAATTAGGTCATTTTCGTCCTCCCTAGGCTTATTCTTGTCCAATTAGGGTTTTTAACCAATCTTGTGCATCCAATAACTTTGTTTGTGTCATTGAATTAATATTTAGGTCATTTACGTCCTCTCTAAGGCATATTCTTGTCCAATTAGGGTTTTTAACCAATCTTGTGCATCCAATAGGTGTGTTTGTGTCATTGGATGATCAATTAGGTCATTTTCGTCCTCCCTAGGCTTATTCTTGTCCAATTAGGGTTTTTAACCAATCTTGTGCATCCAATAAGTTCATTTGTGTCATTGGATTAACATTTAGGTCATTTTCGTCCTCCCTAGGCATATTATTGTCAAATTAGGGTTTTTAACCAATCTTGTGCATCCAATAGGTGTCTTTGTGTCATTGGGTGATCAATTAGGGTATTTTCGTCCTCCCTAGGCATATTCTTGTCCAATTAGGGTTTTTAACCAATCTTGTGCATCCAATAGGTGTGTTTGTGTCATTGGATGATCAATTAGGCCATTTTCGTCCTCCCTAGGTTTATTTTTGTCCAATTAGGGTTTTTAACCAATCTTGTGCATCCAATAGGTGTGTTTGTGTCATTGGATGATCAATTAGGTCATTTTCGTCCTCCCTAGGCTTATTCTTGTCCAATTAGGGTTTTTAACCAATCTTGTGCATCCAATAAGTTCATTTGTGTCATTGGATTAACATTTAGGTCATTTTCGTCCTCCCTAGGCATATTCTTGTCCAATTAGGGTTTTTAACCAATCTTGTGCCTCCAATAGGTGTGTTTTTGTCATTGGATGATCAATTAGGTCATTTTCGTCCTCCCTAGGCATATTCTTGTCCAATTAGGGTTTTTAACCAATCTTGTGCATCCAATAGGTGTGTTTGTGTCTTTGGATGATCAATTAGGTCATTTTCATCCTCCCTAGGCATATTCTTGTCCAATTAGTGTTTTTAACCAATCTTGTGCATCCAATAGGTGTGTTTGTGTCATTGGATGATCAATTAGGTCATTTTCGTCCTCCCTAGGCTTATTCTTGTCCAATTAGGGTTTTTAACCAATCTTCTGCATCCGATAAGTTTGTTTGTGTCATTGAATTAATATTTAGGTCATTTTCGTCCTCCCTAGGAATATTCTTGTCCTATTAGTGTTTTTAACCAATCTTGTGCATCCAATAGGTGTGTTTGTGTCATTGGATGATCAATTAGGTCATTTTCGTCCTCCCTAGGCATATTCTTGTCCAATTAGGGTTTTTAACCAATCTTGTGCATCCAATAGGTGTGTTTGTGTCATTGGATGATCAATTAGGTCAATTTCGTCCTCCCTAGGCTTATTCTTGTCCAATTAGGGTTTTTAACCTATCTTGTGCATCCAATAGGTGTGTTTGTGTCATTGGATGATCAATTAGGTCATTTTCGTCCTCCCTAAGCTTATTCTTGTCCAATTAGGGTTTTTAACCAATCTTGTGCATCCAATAAGTTCATTTGTGTCATTGGATTAACATTTAGGTCATTTTCGTCCTCCCTAGGCATATTCTTGTCCAATTAGGGTTTTTAACCAATCTTGTGCATTTAATAAGTTGAGTTGTGTCATTGGATTAACATTTAGGTCATTTTCGTTCTCCCTAGGCTTATTCTTGTCCAATTAGGGTTTTTAACCAATCTTGTGCATCCAATAAGTTCATTTGTGTCATTGGATTAACATTTAGGTCATATCCGTCCTCCCTAGTCATATTCTTGTCCAATTAGGCTTTTTAACCAATCTTGTGCATCCAATAGGTGTGTTTGTGTCATTGGATGATCAATTAGGTCATTTTCGTCCTCCCTAGGCATATTCTTGTCCAATTAGGGTTTTTAACCAATCTTGTGCATCCAATAGGTGTGTTTGTGTCATTGGATGATCAATTAGGTCATTTTCGTCCTCCCTAGGCTTATTCTTGTCCAATTAGGGTTTTTAACCAATCTTGTGCATCCAATAAGTTCATTAGTGTCATTGGATGATCACTAAGGTCATTTTCGTCCTCCCTATGCATGTTCTTGTCCAACTAGGGTTTTTAACCAATCTTGTGCATCCAATAGGTGTGTTTGTGTCATTGGATGATCAATTAGGTCATTTTCGTCCTCCCTAGGCTTATTCTTGTCCAATTAGGGTTTTTAACCAATCTTGTGCATCCAATAAATTCATTTTTGTCATTGGATGATCAATTAGGTCATTTTCGTCCTCCCTAGGCTTATTCTTGTCCAATTAGGGTTTTTAACAAATCTTGTGCATCCAATAAGTTCATTTGTGTCATTAGATGATCAATTAGGTCATTTTCGTCCTCCCTAGGCATATTCTTGTCCAACTAGGGTTTTTAACCAATCTTGTGCATCCAATAAGTTCATTTGTGTCATTAGATGATCAATTAGGTCATTTTCGTCCTCTCTAGGCATATTCTTGTCCAACTAGGGTTTTTAACCAATCTTTTGCATCCAATAGGTGTGTTTGTGTCATTGGATGATCAATTAGGTCATTTTCGTCCTCCCTAGGCTTATTCTTGTCCAATTAAGGTTTTTAACAAATCTTGTGCATCCAATAAGTTCATTTTTGTCATTGGATGATCAATTAGGTCATTTTCGTCCTCCCTAGGTTTATTCTTGTCCAATTAGGGTTTTTAACCAATCTTGTGCATCCAACAAGTTTGTTTATGTCGTTGAATTAATATTTAGGTTATTTTCGTCCTCCCTAGGCATATTCTTGTCCAATTAGGGTTTTTAACCAATCTTGTGCATCCAATAGGTTTGTTTGTGTCATTGGATGATCAATTTAGGTCATTTTCGTCCTCCCTAGGCTTATTCTTGTCCAATCAGGGTTTTTAACCAATCTTGTGCATCCAATAGGTGTGTTTGTGTCATTGGATGATCAATTAGGTCATTTTCGTCCTCCCTAGGCTTATTCTTGTCCAATTAGGGTTTTTAACTAATCTTGTGCATCCAATAGTTGTGTTTGTGTCATTGGATGATCAATTAGGTCATTTTCGTCCTACCTAGGCTTATTCTTGTCCAATTAGGGTTTTTAACCAATCTTGTGCATCCAATAGGTGTGTTTGTGTCATTGGATGATCAATTAGGTCATTTTCGTCCTCCCTAGGCTTATTCTTGTCCAATTAGGGTTTTTAACCAATCTTGTGCATCCAATAGGTGTGTTTGTGTCATTGGATGATCAATTAGGTCATTTTCGTCCTCCCTAGGCTTATTCTTGTCCAATTAGGGTTTTTAACAAATCTTGTGCATCCAATAAGTTCATTTGTGTCATTGGATGATCAATTAGGTCATTTTCGTCCTCCCAAGGCATATTCTTGTCCTACTAGGGTTTTTAACCAATCTTGTGCATCCAATAAGTTCATTTGTGTCATTGGATGATCAATTAGGTCATTTTCGTCCTCCCTAGGCATATTCTTGTCCAACTAGGGTTTTTAACCAATCTTGTGCATCCAATAGGTGTGTTTGTGTCATTGGATGATCAATTAGGTCATTTTCGTCCTCCCTAGGCTTATTCTTGTCCAATTAGGGTTTTTAACCAATCTTGTGCATCCAATAGGTGTGTTTGTGTCATTGGATGATCAATTAGGTCATTTTTCGTCCTCCCTAAGCTTATTCTTGTCCAATTAGGGTTTTTAACCAATCTTATGCATCCAATAGGTGTGTTTGTGTCATTGGATGATCAATTAGGTCATTTTCGTCCTCCCTAGGCTTATTCTTGTCCAATTAGGGTTTTTAACCAATCTTGTGCATCCAATAGGTGTGTTTGTGTCATTGGATGATCAATTAGGTCATTTTCGTCCTCCCTAGGCTTATTCTTGTCCAATTAGGGTTTTTAACCAATCTTGTGCATCCAATAGGTGTGTTTGTGTCATTGGATGATCAATTAGGTCATTTTCGTCCTTTCTATGCTTATTCTTGTGCAATTAGGGTTTTTAACCAATCTTGTGCATCCAATAAGTTCATTTGTGTCATTGGATGATTAATTAGGTCATTTTCGTCCTCCCTAGGCTTATTCTTGTCCAATTAGGGTTTTTAACAAATCTTGTGCATCCAATAAGTTCATTTGTGTCATTGGATGATCAATTAGGTCATTTTCGTCCTCCCTAGGCTTATTCTTGTCCAATTAGCGTTTTTAACCAATCTTGTGCATCCAATTGGTGTGTTTGTGTCATTGGACGATCAATTAGGTCATTTTCGTCCTCCCTAGGCTTATTCTTGTCCAATTAGGGTTTTTAACAAATCTTGTGCATCCAATAAGTTCATTTGTGTCATTGGATGATCAATTAGGTCATTTTCGTCCTCCCTAGGCTTATTCTTGTCCAATTAGGGTTTTTAACCAATCTTGTGCATCCAATTGGTGTGTTTGTATCATTGGATGATCAATTAGGTCATTTTCGTCCTCCCTAGGCTTATTCTTGTCCAATTAGGGTTTTTAACCAATCTTGTGCATCCAATAGGTGTGTTAGTGTCATTGGATGATCAATTAGGTCATTTTCGTCCTCCCTAGACTTATTCTTGTCAAATTAGGGTTTTTAACCAATCTTGTGCATCCAATAACTTTGATTGTGTCATTGAATTAATATTTAGGTCATTTTCGTCCTCCCTAGGCATATTCTTGTCCAATTAGGGTTTTTAACCAATCTTGTGCATCCAATAGGTGTGTTTGTGTCATTGGATGATCAATTAGGTCATTTTCGCCCTCCCTAGGCTTATTCTTGTCCAATTAGGGTTTGTAACCAATCTTGTGCATCCAATAAGTTCATTTGTGTCATTGGATTAACATTTAGGTCATTTTCGTCCTCCCTAGGCATATTCTTGTCCAATTAGGGTTTTTAACCAATCTTGTGCTTCCAATAGGTGTGTTTGTGTCATTGGATGATCAATTAGGTCATTTTCGTCCTCCCTAGGCTTATTCTTGTCCAATTAGGGTTTTTAACCGATCTTCTGCATCCAATAGGTGTGTTTGTGTCTGGATGATCAATTAGGTCATTTTCGTCCTGCCTAGGCATATTCTTGTCCAATTAGGGTTTTTAACCAATTTTGTGCATCTAATAGGTGTGTTTGTGTCATTGGATGATCAATTAGGTCATTTTCGTCCTCCCTAGGCATATTCTTGTCCAATTAGGTTTTTAACCAATCTTGTGCTGCCAAAGGTGTGTTTGTGTCATTGGATGATCAATTAGGTCATTTTCGTCCTCCCTAGGCATATTCTTGTCCAATTAGGGTTTTTAACCAATCTTGTGCATCCAATAGGTGTGTTTGTGTCATTGGATGATCAATTAGGTCATTTTCGTCCTCCCTAGGCATATTCTTGTCCAATTAGGGTTTTTAACCAATCTTGTGCATCCAATAGGTGTGTTTGTGTCATTGGATGATCAATTAGGTCATTTTCGTCCTCCCTAGGCTTATTCTTTCCAATTAGGGTTTTTAACCAATCTTATGCATCCAATAGGTGTGTTTGTGTCATTGGATGATCAATTAGGTCATTTTCGTCCTTTCTATGCTTATTCTTGTCCAATTAGGGTTTTTAACCAATGTTGTGCATCCAATAAGTTCATTTGTGTCATTGGATGATCAATTAGGTCATTTTCGTCCTCCCTAGGCATATTCATGTCCAACTAGGGTTTTTAACCAATCTTGTGCTTCCAATAGGTGTGTTTGTGTCATTGGATGATCAATTAGGTCATTTTCGTCCTCCCTAGGCTTATTCTTGTCCAATTAGGGTTTTTAACAAATCTTGTGCATCCAATAAGTTCATTTGTGTCATTGGATGATCAATTAGGTCATTTTCGTCCTCCCTAGGCTTATTCTTGTCCAATTAGGGTTTTTAACCAATCTTGTGCATCCAATTCGTGTGTTTGTGTCATTGGATGATCAATTAGGTCATTTTCGTCCTCCCTAGGCTTATTCTTGTCCAATTAGGGTTTTTAACCAATCTTGTGCATCCAATAGGTGTGTTTGTGTCATTGGATGATCAATTAGGTCATTTTCGTCCTCCCTATGCATATTCTTGTCCAATTAGTGTTTTTAACCAATCTTGTGCATCCAATAGGTGTGTTTGTGTCATTGGATGATCAATTAGGTCATTTTCGTCCTCCCTAGGCTTATTCTTGTCCAATTAGGGTTTTTAACCAATCTTGTGTATCCAATAAGTTCATTAGTGTCATTGGATGATCAACTAGGTCATTTCCGTCCTCCCTAGGCATGTTCTTGTCCAACTAGGGTTTTGAACCAATCTTGTGCATCCAATAGGTGTGTTTGTGTCATTGGATGATCAATTAGGTCATTTTGGTCCTCCCTAGGCATATTATTGTCCAATTAGGGTTTTTAACCAATCTTGTGCATCCAATAGGTGTGTTTGTGTCATTGGATGATCAATTAGGTCATTTTCGTCCTCCCTAGGCATATTCTTGTCCAATTAGGGTTTTTAACCAATCTTGTGCATCCAATAGGTGTGTTTGTGTCATTGGATGATCAATTAGGTCATTTTCGTCCTCCCTAGGCTTATTCTTGTCCAATTAGGGTTTTTAACCAATCTTGTGCATCCAATAACTTTGTTTGTGTCATTGAATTAATATTTAGGTCATTTTAGTCCTCCCTCGGCATATTCTTGTCCAACTAGGGTTTTTAACCAATCTTGTGCATCCAATAGGTGTGTTTGTGTCATTGGATGATCAATTAGGTCATTTTCGTCCTCCCTAGGCTTATTCTTGTCCAATTAGGGTTTTTAACCAATCTTGTGCATCCAATAAATTCATTTTTGTCATTGGATGATCAATTAGGTCATTTTCGTCCTCCCTAGGCTTATTCTTGTCCAATTAGGGTTTTTAACAAATCTTGTGCATCCAATAAGTTCATTTGTGTCATTAGATGATCAATTAGGTCATTTTCGTCCTCCCTAGGCATATTCTTGTCCAATTTGGGTTTTTAACCAATCTTGTGCATCCAATAGGTGTTTTTGTGTCATTGGATGATCAATTTAGGTCATTTTCGTCCTCCTTTGGCATATTCTTGTCCAATTAGGGTTTTTAACCAATAATGTGCATCCAATAGGTGTGTTTGTGTCATTGGATGATCAATTACGACATTTTCGTCCTCCCTAGGCTTATTCTTGTCCAATTAGGGTTTTTAACAAATCTTGTGCATCCAATAAATTCATTTTTGTCATTGGATGATCAATTAGGTCATTTTCATCTTCCCTAGGCTTATTCTTGTCCAATTAGGGTTTTTAACCAATCTTGTGCATCCAACAAGTTTGTTTATGTCATTGAATTAATATTTAGGTTTTTTTCGTCCTCCCTAGGCATATTCTTGTCCAATTAGGGTTTTTAACCAATCTTGTGCATCAAATAGGTGTGTTTGTGTCGCTGGATGATGAATTTAGGTCATTTTCGTCCTCCCTATGCTTATTCTTGTCCAATCAGGGTTTTTAACCAATCTTGTGCATCCAATAGGTGTGTTTGTGTCATTGGATGATCAATTAGGTCATTTTCGTCCTCCCTAGGCTTATTCTTGTCCAATTAGGGTTTTTAACAAATCTTGTGCATCCAATAAGTTCATTTGTGTCATTGGATGATCAATTAGGTCATTTTCGTCCTCCCTAGGCTTATTCTTGTCCAATTAGGGTTTTTAACAAATCTTGTGCATCCAATAAGTTCATTTGTGTCATTAGATGATCAATTAGGTCATTTTCGTCCTCCCTAGGCATATTCTTGTCCAATTAGGGTTTTTAACCAATCTTGTGCATCCAATAGGTGTTTTTGTGTCATTGGATGATCAATTTAGGTCATTTTCGTCCTCCTTTGGCATATTCTTGTCCAATTAGGGTTTTTAACCAATAATGTGCATCCAATAGGTGTGTTTGTGTCATTGGATGATCAATTACGTCATTTTCGTCCTCCCTAGGCTTATTCTTGTCCAATTAGGGTTTTTAACAAATCTTGTGCATCCAATAAATTCATTTTTGTCATTGGATGATCGGTTAGGTCATTTTCATCCTCCCTAGGCTTATTCTTGTCCAATTAGGGTTTTTAACCAATATTGTGCATCCAACAAGTTTGTTTATGTCATTGAATTAATATTTAGGTTATTTTCGTCCTCCCTAGGCATATTCTTGTCCAATTAGGGTTTTTAACCAATCTTGTGCATCCAATAGGTGTGTTTGTGTCACTGGATGATCAATTTAGGTCATTTTCGTCCTCCCTAGGCTTATTCTAGTCCAATCAGGGTTTTTAACCAATCTTGTGCATCCAATAGGTGTGTTTGTGTCATTGGATGATCAATTAGGTCATTTTCGTCCTCCCTAGGCTTATTCTTGTCCAATTAGGGTTTTTAACAAATCTTGTGCATCCAATAAGTTCATTTGTGTCATTGGATGATCAATTAGGTCATTTTCGTCCTCCCTAGGCTTATTCTTGTCCAACTAGGGTTTTAAACCAATCTTGTGCATCCAATAGGTGTGTTTGTGTCATTGGATGATCAATTAGGTCATTTTCGTCCTCCCTAGGCTAATTCTTGTCCAATTAGGGTTTTTAACCAATCTTGTGCATCCAATAGGTGTGTTTGTGTCATTGGATGATCAATTAGGTCATTTTCGTCCTCCCTAGGCTTATTCTTGTCCAATTAGGGTTTTTAACCAATCTTGTGCATCCAATAACTTTGTTTGTGTCATTGAATTAATATTTTGGTCATTTTCATCCTCCCTAGGCATATTCTTGTCCAATTAGGGTTTTTAACCAATCTTGTGCATCCAATAGGTGTGTTTGTGTCATTGGATGATCAATTAGGTCATTTTCGTCCTCCCTAGGCTTATTCTTGTCCCATTAGCGTTTTTAACCAATCTTGTGCATCCAATAAGTTTGTTTGTGTCATTGAATTAATATTTAGGTCATTTTCGTCCTCCTTAGGCATATTCTTGTCCAATTAGGGTTTTTAACCAATGTTGTGCATCCAATAAGTTCGTTTTTGTCATTGAATTAACATTTAGGTCATATTCGTCCTCCCTAGGCATATTCTTGTCCAATTTGGGTTTTTTAACCAATCTTGTGCATCCAATAGGTGTGTTTGTGTCATTGGATGATCAATTAGGTCATTTTCGTCCTCCCTAGGCATATTCTTGTCCAATTAGGGTTTTTAACCAATCTTGTGCATCCAATAGGTGTGTTTGTGTCATTGGATGATCAATTAGGCCATTTTCGTCCTACCTAGGCATATTCTTGTCCAATTAGGGTTTTTATTCAATCTTGTGCATTCAATAGGTGTGTTTGTGTCATTGGATGATCAATTAGGTCATTTTCGTCCTCCCTAGGCTTATTCTTGTCCAATTAGGGTTTTTAACCAATCTTGTGCATCCAATAGGTGTGTTTGTGTCATTGGATGATCAATAAGGTCATTTTCGTCCTCCCTAGGCTTATTCTTGTCCAATTAGTGTTTTTAACCAATCTTGTGCATCCAATAAGTTCATTTGTATCATTGGATTCACATTTAGGTCATTTTCGTCTTCCCTAGGCATATTCTTGTCCAATTAGGGTTTTTAACCAATCTTGTGCATCCAATAGGTGTGTTTGTGTCATTGGATGATCAATTAGGTCATTTTCGCCCTCCCTAGGCTTATTCTTGTCCAATTAGGGTTTTTAACGAATCTTGTGGATCCAATAAGTTCATTTGTGTCATTGGATTAACATTTAGGTCATTTTCGTCCTCCCTAGGCATATTCTTGTCCAATTAGGGTTTTTAACCAATCTTGTGCTTCCAATAGGTGTGTTTGTGTCATTGGATTATCAATTAGGTCATTTTCGTCCTCCCTAGGCTTATTCTTGTCCAATTAGGGTTTTTAACAAATCTTGTGCATCCAATAAGTTCATTTGTGTCATTGGATGATCAATTAGGTCATTTTCGTCCTCCCTAGGCTTATTCTTGTGCAATTAGGGTTTTTAACCAATCTTGTGCATCCAATAGGTGTGTTTGTGTCATTGGATGATCAATTAGGTCATTTTCGTCCTCCCTAGGCTTATTCTTGTCCAATTAGGGTTTTTAACCAATCTTGTGCATCCAATAAGTAGAGTTGTGTCATTGGATTAACATTTAGGTCATTTTCGCCCTCCCAAGGCATATTCTTGTCCAATTAGGGTTTTTAACCAATCTTATGCATCCAATAGGTGTGTTTGTGTCATTGGATGATCAATTAGGTCATTTTCGTCCTCCCTAGGCTTATTCTTGTCCAATTAGGGTTTTTAACCAATCTTGTGCATCCAATAGGTGTGTTTGTGTCATTGGATGATCAATTAGGTCATTTTCGTCCTCCCTAGGCTTATTCTTGTCCAATTAGGGTTTTTAACAAATCTTGTGCATCCAATAAGTTCATTTGTGTCATTGGATGATCAATTAGGTCATTTTCGTCCTCCCTAGGTTTATTCTTGTCCAATTAGGGTTTTTAACCAATCTTGTGCATCCAATAGGTGTGTTTGTGTCATTGGATGATCAATTAGGTCATTTTCGTCCTTTCTATGCTTATTCTTGTCCAATTAGGGTTTTTAACCAATCTTGTGCATCCAATAAGTTCATTTGTGTCATTGGATGATCAATTAGGTCATTTTCGTCCTCCCTGGGCATATTCTGGTCCAACTAGGGTTTTTAACCAATCTTGTGCTTCCAATAGGTGTGTTTGTGTCATTGGATGATCAATTAGGTCATTTTCGTCCTCCCTAGGCTTATTCTTGTCCAATTAGGGTTTTTAACAAATCTTGTGCATCCAATAAGTTCATTTGTGTCATTGGATGATCAATTAGGTCATTTTCGTCCTCCCTAGGCTTATTCTGGTCCAATTAGGGTTTTTAACCAATCTTGTGCATCCAATAGGTTTGTTTGTGTCATTGGATGATCAATTAGGTCATTTTCGTCCTCCCTAGGCTTATTCTTGTCCAATTAGGGTTTTTAACCAATCTTGTGCATCCAATAGGTGTGTTTGTGTCATTGGATGATCAATTAGGTCATTTTCGTCCTCCCTAGACTTATTCTTGTCAAATTAGGGTTTTTAACCAATCTTGTGCATCCAATAACTTTGTTTGTGTCATTGAATTAATATTTAGGTCATTTTCGTCCTCCCTAGGCATATTCTTGTCCATTTAGGGTTTTTAACCAATCTTGTGCATCCAATAGGTGTGTTTGTGTCATTGGATGATCAATTAGGTCATTTTCGTCCTTTCTATGCTTATTCTTGTCCAATTAGGGTTTTTAACCAATCTTGTGCATCCAATAAGTTCATTTGTGTCATTGGATGATCAATTAGGTCATTTTCGTCCTCCCTAGGCATATTCCTGTCCAACTAGGGTTTTTAACCAATCTTGTGCTTCCAATAGGTGTGTTTGTGTTATTGGATGATCAATTAGGTCATTTTCGTCCTCCCTAGGCTTATTCTTGTCCAATTAGGGTTTTTAACAAATCTTGTGCATCCAATAAGTTCATTTGTGTCATTGGATGATCAATTAGGTCATTTTCGTCCTCCCTAGGCTTATTCTTGTCCAATTAGGGATTTTAACCAATCTTGTGCATCCAATAGGTGTGTTTGTGTCATTGGATGATCAATTAGGTCATTTTCGTCCTCCCTAGGCTTATTCTTGTCCAATTTGGGTTTTTAACCAATCTTGTGCATCCAATAGGTGTGTTTGTGTCATTGGATGATCAATTAGGTCATATTCGTCCTCCCTAGACATATTCTTGTCCAATTAGTGTGTTTGTGTCATTGGATGATCAATTAGGTCATTTTCGTCCTCCCTAGGCTTATTCTTGTCCTATTAGGGTTTTTAACCAATCTTGTGCATCCAATAAGTTGAGTTGTTTCATTGAATTAATATTTAGGTCATTTTCGTCCTCCCTATGCATATTCTTGTCCAATTAGGGTTTTTAACCAATCTTGTGCATCCAATAGGTGTGCTTGTGTCATTGGATGATCAATTAGGTCATTTTCGTCCTCCCTAGGCTTATTCTTGTCCAATTAGGGTTTTTAACCAATCTTGTGCATCCAATAGGTGTATTTGTGTCATTGGATGATCAATTAGGTTATTTTCGTCCTCCCTAGGCTTATTCTTGTCCAATTAGGGTTTTTAACTAATCTTGTGCATCCAATTGGTGTGTTTGTGTCATTGGATGATCAATTAGGTCATTTTAGTCCTCCCTAGGCATATTCTTGTCCAATTAGGGTTTTCAACGAATCTTGTGCATCCAATTGGTGTGTTTGTGTCATTGGATGATCAATTAGGTCATTTTCGTCCTCCCTAGGCTTATTCTTGTCCAATTAGGGTTTTTAACAAATCTTGTGCATCCAATAAGTTCATTTGTGTCATTGGATGATCAATTAGGTCATTTTCGTCCTCCCTAGGCATATTCTTGTCCAATTAGGGTTTTTAACCAATCTTGTGCATCCAATAGGTGTTTTTGTGTCATTGGATGATCAATTTAGGTCATTTTCGTCCACCTTTGGCATATTCTTGTCCAATTAGGGTTTTTAACCAATAATGTGCATCCAATAGGTGTGTTTGTGTCATTGGATGATCAATTACGTCATTTTCGTCCTCCCTAGGCTTATTCTTGTCCAATTAGGGTTTTTAACAAATCTTGTGCATCCAATAAATTCATTTTTGTCATTGGATGATCAATTAGGTCATTTTCGTCCTCCCTAGGCTTATTCTTGTCCAATTAGGGTTTTTAACAAATCTTGTGCATCCAATAAGTTCAATTGTGTCATTAGATGATCAATTAGGTCATTTTCGTCCTCCCTAGGCATATTCTTGTCCAATTAGGGTTTTTAACCAATCTTGTGCTTCCAATAGGTGTTTTTGTGTCATTGGATGATCAATTTAGGTCATTTTCGTCCTCCTTTGGCATATTCTTGTCCAATTAGGGTTTTTAACCAATAATGTGCATCCAATAGGTGTGTTTGTGTCATTGGATGATCAATTACGTCATTTTCGTCCTCCCTAGGCTTATTCTTGTCCAATTAGGGTTTTTAACAAATCTTGTGCATCCAATAAATTCATTTTTGTCATTGGATGATCAATTAGGTCATTTTCATCCTCCCTAGGCTTATTCTTGTCCAATTAGGGTTTTTAACCAATATTGTGCATCCAACAAGTTTGTTTATGTCATTGAATTAATATTTAGGTTATTTTCGTCCTCCCTAGGCATATTCTTGTCCAATTAGGGTTTTTAACCAATCTTGTGCATCAAATAGGTGTGTTTGTGTCGCTGGATGATCAATTTAGGTCATATTCGTCCTCCCTATGCTTATTCTTGTCCAATCAGGGTTTTTAACCAATCTTGTGCATCCAATAGGTGTGTTTGTGTCATTGGATGATCAATTAGGTCATTTTCGTCCTCCCTAGGCTTATTCTTGTCCAATTAGGGTTTTTAACAAATCTTGTGCATCCAATAAGTTCATTTGTGTCATTGGATGATCAATTAGGTCATTTTCGTCCTCCCTAGGCTTATTCTTGTCCAATAAGGGTTTTTAACCAATCTTGTGCATCCAATAGGTGTGTTTGTGTCATTGGATGATCAATTAGGTCATTTTCGTCCTCCTTAGGCTTATTCTTGTCCAATTAGGGTTTTTAACCAATCTTGTGCATCCAATAGCTGTGTTTGTGTCATTGGATGATCAATTAGGTCATTTTCGTCCTCCCTAGGCTTTTTCTTGTCCAATTAGGGTTTTTAACCAATCTTGTGCATCCAATAAGTTCATTTGTGTCATTGGATGATCAATTAGGTCATTTTCGTCCTCCCTAGGCATATTCTTGTCCAACTAGGGTTTTTAACCAATCTTGTGCATCCAATGGCTGTGTTTGTGTCATTGGATGATCAATTAGGTCATTTTCGTCCTCCCTAGGCTTATTCTTGTCCAATTAGGGTTTTTAACCAATCTTGTGCATCCAATAAGTTCATTTGTGTCATTGGATGATCAATTAGGTCATTTTCGTCCTCCCTAGGCATATTCTTGTCCAACTAGGGTTTTAAACCAATCTTGTACATCCAATAGGTGTGTTTGTGTCATTGGATGATCAATTAGGTCATTTTCGTCCTCCCTAGGCTTATTCTTGTCCAATTAGGGTTTTAAACCAATCTTGTGCATCCAATAGGTGTGTTTGTGTCATTGGATGATCAATTAGGTCATTTTCGTCCTCCCTAGGCTTATTCTTGTCCAATTAGGGTTTTTAACCAATCTTGTGCATCCAATAGGTGTGTTTGTGTCATTGGATGATCAATTAGGTCATTTTCGTCCTCCCTAGGCTTATTCTTGTCCAATTAGGGTTTTTAACCAATCTTGTGCATCCAATAGGTGTGTTTGTGTCATTGGATGATCAATTAGGTCATTTTTGTCCTCCCTAGGCTTATTTTTGTCCAATTAGTGTTTTTAACCAATCTTGTGCATCCAATAAGTTCATTTGTGTCATTGGATGATCAATTAGGTCATTTTCATCCTCCCTAGGCATATTCATGTCCAACTATGGTTTTTAACCAATCTTGTGCATCCAATAGGTGTGTTTGTGTGATTGGATGATCAATTAGGTCATTTTCGTCCTCCCTAGGCTTATTCTTGTCCAATTAGGGTTTTTAACCAATCTTGTGCATCCAATAGGTGTGTTTGTGTCATTGGATGATCAATTAGGTCATTTTCGTCCTCCCTAGGCTTATTCTTGTCCAATTAGGGTTTTTAACCAATCTTGTGCATCCAATAGGTGTGTTTGTGTCATTGGATGATCAATTAGGTCATTTTTATCCTCCCTAGGCTTATTCTTGTCCAATTAGGATTTTTAACCAATCTTGTGCATCCAATAGGTGTGTTTGTGTCATTGGATGATCAATTAGGTAATTTTCGTCCTCCCTAGGCTTATTCTTGTCCAATTAGGGTTTTTAACCAATCTTGTGCATCCAATAGGTGTGTTTGTGTCATTGGATGATCAATTAGGTCATTTTCGTCCTCCCTAGGCTTATTCTTGTCCAATTAGGGTTTTTAACCAATCTTGTGCATCCAATAGGTGTGTTTGTGTCATTGGATGATCAATTAGGTCATTTTCGTCCTCCCTAGGCTTATTCTTGTCCAATTAGTGTTTTTAATCAATCTTGTGCATCCAATAGGTGTGTTTGTGTCATTGGATGATCAATTAGGTCATTTTCGTCCTCCCTAGGCTTATTCTTGTCCAATTAGGGTTTTTAACCAATCTTGTGCATCCAATAAGTTGAGTTGTGTCATTGAATTAATATTTAAGTCATTTTCGTCCTCCCTAGGCATATTCTTGTCCAATTAAGGTTTTTAACCAATCTTGTGCATCCAATAGGTGTGTTTGTGTCATTGGATGATCAATTAGGTCATTTTCGTCCTCCCTAGGCTTATTCTTGTCAAATTAGGGTTTTTAACCAATCTTGTGCATCCAATATGTTGAGTTGTGTCATTGGATTAGTATTTAGGTCATTTTCGTCCTCCCTAGGCTTATTCTTGTCCA
Organism: Cicer pinnatifidum; assembly: GCA_037974775.1. Taxonomy (NCBI): domain Eukaryota; kingdom Viridiplantae; phylum Streptophyta; class Magnoliopsida; order Fabales; family Fabaceae; genus Cicer; species Cicer pinnatifidum. Next base: position 64,627 of record JBBPBR010001709.1, read on the forward strand.
ATTAGGGTTTTTAACCAATCTTGTGCATCCAATAAGTTCATTTGTGTCATTGGATTAACATTTAGGTCATTTTCGTCCTCCCTAGGCATATTCTTGTCCAATTAGAGTTTTAGACAAAACTTGTGCATCCAATAGGTGTGTTTGGGTCATTGGATGATCAATTAGGTTATTTTCGTCCTCCATAGACTTATTCTTGTCCAATTAGGGTTTTTAACTAATTTTGTGCAACCAATAAGTTCATTTGTGTCATTGGATGATCAATTAGGTCATTTTCGTCTTCCCTAGGCACATTCTTATCCAATTAGGGTTTTTAACCAATCTTGTGCATCCAATAGGTGTGTTTGTGTCATTGGATGATCAATTAGGTCATTTTCGTCCTCCCTAGGCTTATTCTTGTCCAATTAGGGTTTTTAACCAATCTTGTGCATCCAATAGGTGTGTTTGTGTCATTGGATGATCAATTAGGTCATTTTCGTCCTCCCTAGGCTTATTCTTGTCCAATTAGGGTTTTTAACCAATCTTGTGCATCCAATAGGTGTGTTTGTGTCATTGGATGATCAATTAGGTCATTTTCGTCCTTCCTAGGCATATTCTTGTCCAATTAGGGTTTCTAACCTGTCTTGTGCATCCAATAGGTGTGTTTGTGTCATTGGATGATCAATTAGGTCATTTTCGTCCTCCCAAGGCTTATTCTTGTCCAATTAGGGTTTTTAACCAATCTTGTGCATCCAATAAGTTCATTTGTGTCATTGGATTAACATTTAGGTCATTTTCATCCTCCCTAGGCATATTCTTGTCCAATTAGGGTTTTTAACCAATCTTGGGCATCCAATATGTGTGTTTGTGTCATTGGATGATAAATTAGGTCATTTTCGTCCTCCCTAGGCTTATTCTTGTCCAATTAGGGTTTTTAACCAATCTTGTGCATCCAATAAGTTCATTTGTGTCATTGGATGATCAATTAGGTCATTTTCGTCCTCCCTAGGCATATTCTTGTCCAACTAGGGTTTTTAACCAATCTTGTGCATCCAATAGGTGTGTTTGTGTCATTTGATGATCAATTAAGTCATTTTCGTCCTCCATAGGCTTATTCCTGTCCAATTAGGGTTTTTAACCAATCTTGTGCATCCAATAGGTGTGTTTGTGTCGTTGGATGATCAATTAGGTCATTTTCGTCCTCCCTAGGCTTATTCTTGTCCAATTAAGGTTTTTAACCAATCTTGTGCATCCAATAGGTGTGTTTGTGTCATTGGATGATCAATTAGGTCATTTTCGTCCTCCCTAGGCTTATTCTTGTCCAATTAGGGTTTTTAACAAATCTTGTGCATCCAATAAGTTCATTTGTGTCATTGGATGATCAATTAGGTCATTTTCGTCCTCCCTAGGCATATTCTTGTCCAATTAGGGTTTTTAACCAATCTTGTGCATCCAATAGGTGTTTTTGTGTCATTGGATGATCAATTTAGGTCATTTTCGTCCACCTTTGGCATATTCTTGTCCAATTAGGGTTTTTAACCAATAATGTGCATCCAATAGGTGTGTTTGTGTCATTGGATGATCAATTACGTCATTTTCGTCCTCCCTAGGCTTATTCTTGTCCAATTAGGGTTTTTAACAAATCTTGTGCATCCAATAAATTCATTTTTGTCATTGGATGATCAATTAGGTCATTTTCGTCCTCCCTAGGCTTATTCTTGTCCAATTAGGGTTTTTAACAAATCTTGTGCATCCAATAAGTTCATTTGTGTCATTAGATGATCAATTAGGTCATTTTCGTCCTCCCTAGGCATATTCTTGTCCAATTAGGGTTTTTAACCAATCTTGTGCATCCAATAGGTGTTTTTGTGTCATTGGATGATCAATTTAGGTCATTTCCGTCCTCCTTTGGCATATTCTTGTCCAATTAGGGTTTTTAACCAATAATGTGCATCCAATAGGTGTGTTTGTGTCATTGGATGATCAATTACGTCATTTTCGTCCTCCCTAGGCTTATTCTTGTCCAATTAGGGTTTTTAACAAATCTTGTGCATCCAATAAATTCATTTTTGTCATTGGATGATCGGTTACGTCATTTTCATCCTCCCTAGGCTTATTCTTTTCCAATTAGGGTTTTTAACCAATATTGTGCATCCAACAAGTTTGTTTATGTCATTGAATTAATATTTAGCTCATTTTCGTCCTCCCTAGGCATATTCTTGTCCAATTAGGGTTTTTAACCAATCTTGTGCATCCAATAGGTGTTTTTGTGTCATTGGATGATCAATTTAGGTCATTTTCGTCCTCCTTTGGCATATTCTTGTCCAATTAGGGTTTTTAACCAATAATGTGCATCCAATAGCTGTGTTTGTGTCATTGGATGATCAATTACGTCATTTTCGTCCTCCCTAGGCTTATTCTTGTCCAATTAGGGTTTTTAACAAATCTTGTGCATCCAATAAATTCATTTTTGTCATTGGATGATCAATTAGGTCATTTTCGTCCTCCCTAGGCTTATTCTTGTCCAATTAGGGTTTTTAACAAATCTTGTGCATCCAATAAGTTCATTTGTGTCATTAGATGATCAATTAGGTCATTTTCGTCCTCCCTAGGCATATTCTTGTCCAATTAGGGTTTTTAACCAATCTTGTGCATCCAATAGGTGTTTTTGTGTCATTGGATGATCAATTTAGGTCATTTTCGTCCTCCTTTGGCATATTCTTGTCCAATTAGGGTTTTTAACCAATAATGTGCATCCAATAGGTGTGTTTGTGTCATTGGATGATCAATTACGTCATTTTCGTCCTCCCTAGGCTTATTCTTGTCCAATTAGGGTTTTTAACAAATCTTGTGCATCCAATAAATTCATTTTTGTCATTGGATGATCGGTTAGGTCATTTTCATCCTCCCTAGGCTTATTCTTGTCCAATTAGGGTTTTTAACCAATATTGTGCATCCAACAAGTTTGTTTATGTCATTGAATTAATATTTAGGTTATTTTCGTCCTCCCTAGGCATATTCTTGTCCAATTAGGGTTTTTAACCAATCTTGTGCATCAAATAGGTGTGTTTGTGTCGCTGGATGATCAATTTAGGTCATATTCGTCCTCCCTATGCTTATTCTTGTCCAATCAGGGTTTTTAACCAATCTTGTGCATCCAATAGGTGTGTTTGTGTCATTGGATGATCAATTAGGTCATTTTCGTCCTCCCTAGGCTTATTCTTGTCCAATTAGGGTTTTTAACAAATCTTGTGCATCCAATAAGTTCATTTGTGTCATTGGATGATCAATTAGGTCATTTTCGTCCTCCCTAGGCTTATTCTTGTCCAATAAGGGTTTTTAACAAATCTTGTGCATCCAATAAGTTCATTTGTGTCATTAGATGATCAATTAGGTCATTTTCGTCCTCCCTAGGCATATTCTTGTCCAATTAGGGTTTTTAACCAATCTTGTGCATCCAATAGGTGTTTTTGTGTCATTGGATGATCAATTTAGGTCATTTTCGTCCTCCTTTGGCATATTCTTGTCCAATTAGGGTTTTTAACCAATAATGTGCATCCAATAGGTGTGTTTGTGTCATTGGATGATCAATTACGTCATTTTCGTCCTCCCTAGGCTTATTCTTGTCCAATTAGGGTTTTTAACAAATCTTGTGCATCCAATAAATTCATTTTTGTCATTGGATGATCAATTAGGTCATTTTCGTCCTCCCTAGGCTTATTCTTGTCCAATTAGGGTTTTTAACAAATCTTGTGCATCCAATAAGTTCATTTGTGTCATTATATGATCAATTAGGTCATTTTCGTCCTCCCTAGGCATATTCTTGTCCAATTAGGGTTTTTAACCAATCTTGTGCATCCAATAGGTGTTTTTGTGTCATTGGATGATCAATTTAGGTCATTTCCGTCCTCCTTTGGCATATTCTTGTCCAATTAGGGTTTTTAACCAATAATGTGCATCCAATAGGTGTGTTTGTGTCATTGGATGATCAATTACGTCATTTTCGTCCTCCCTAGGCTTATTCTTGTCCAATTAGGGTTTTTAACAAATCTTGTGCATCCAATAAATTCATTTTTGTCATTGGATGATCGGTTACGTCATTTTCATCCTCCCTAGGCTTATTCTTTTCCAATTAGGGTTTTTAACCAATATTGTGCATCCAACAAGTTTGTTTATGTCATTGAATTAATATTTAGCTCATTTTCGTCCTCCCTAGGCATATTCTTGTCCAATTAGGGTTTTTAACCAATCTTGTGCATCCAATAGGTGTTTTTGTGTCATTGGATGATCAATTTAGGTCATTTTCGTCCTCCTTTGGCATATTCTTGTCCAATTAGGGTTTTTAACCAATAATGTGCATCCAATAGCTGTGTTTGTGTCATTGGATGATCAATTACGTCATTTTCGTCCTCCCTAGGCTTATTCTTGTCCAATTAGGGTTTTTAACAAATCTTGTGCATCCAATAAATTCATTTTTGTCATTGGATGATCAATTAGGTCATTTTCGTCCTCCCTAGGCTTATTCTTGTCCAATTAGGGTTTTTAACAAATCTTGTGCATCCAATAAGTTCATTTGTGTCATTAGATGATCAATTAGGTCATTTTCGTCCTCCCTAGGCATATTCTTGTCCAATTAGGGTTTTTAACCAATCTTGTGCATCCAATAGGTGTTTTTGTGTCATTGGATGATCAATTTAGGTCATTTTCGTCCTCCTTTGGCATATTCTTGTCCAATTAGGGTTTTTAACCAATAATGTGCATCCAATAGGTGTGTTTGTGTCATTGGATGATCAATTACGTCATTTTCGTCCTCCCTAGGCTTATTCTTGTCCAATTAGGGTTTTTAACAAATCTTGTGCATCCAATAAGTTCATTTGTGTCATTGGATGATCAATTAGGTCATTTTCGTCCTCCCTAGGCTTATTCTTGTCCAATTAGGGTTTTTAACCAATCTTGTGCATCCAATAGGTGTGTTTGTGTCATTAGATGATCAATTAGGTCATTTTCGTCCTCCCTAGGCTTATTCTTGTCCAATTAGGGTTTTTAACCAATCTTGTGCATCCAATAGGTGTGTTTGTGTCATTGGATGATCGATTAGGTCATTTTCGTCCTCCCTTGACTTATTCTTGTCAAATTAGGGTTTTTAACCAATCTTGTGCATCCAATAACTTTGTTTGTGTAATTGAATTAATATTTTGGTCATTTTCTTCCTCCCTAGGCATATTCTTGTCCAATTAGGGTTTTTAACCAATCTTGTGCATCCAATAGGTGTGTTTGTGTCATTGGATGATCAATTAGGTCATTTTCGTCCTCCCTAGGCAATTCTTGTCCAATTAGGGTTTTTAACCAATCATGTGCATCCAATAGGTGTGTTTGTGTCATTGGATGATCAATTAGGTCATTTTCGTCCTCCCTAGGCTTATTCTTGTCCAATTAGGGTTTTTAACAAATCTTGTGCATCCAATAAGTTCATTTGTGTCATTGGATGATCAATTAGGTCATTTTCGTCCTCCCTAGGCTTATTCTTGTCCAATTAGGGTTTTTAACCAATCTTGTGCATCCAATAGGTGTGTTTGTGTCATTGGATGATCAATTAGGTCATTTTCGTCCTCCCTAGGCTTATTCTTGTCCAATTAGGGTTTTTAACCAATCTTGTGCATCCAATAGGTGTGTTTGTGTCATTGAATGATCGATTAGGTCATTTTCGTCCTCCCTTGACTTATTCTTGTCAAATTAGGGTTTTTAACCAATCTTGTGCATCCAATAACTTTGTTTGTGTCATTGAATTAATATTTTGGTCATTTTCGTCCTCCCTAGGCATATTCTTGTCCAATTAGGGTTTTTAACCAATCTTGTGCATCCAATAGGTGTGTTTGTGTCATTGGATGATCAATTAGGTCATTTTCGTCCTCCCTAGGCTTATTCTTGTCCAATTAGGGTTTTTAACCAATCTTGTGCATCCAATAGGTGTGTTTGTGTCATTGGATGATCAATTAGGTCATTTTCGTCCTCCCTATGCTTGTTCTTGTCCAATTAGGGTTTTTAACCAATCTTGTGCATCCAATAGGTGTGTTTGTGTCATTGGATGATCAATTAGGTCATTTTCGTCCTCCCTAGGCTTATTCTTGTCCAATTAGGGTTTTTAACCAACCTTGTGCATCCAATAGGTGTGCTTGTGTCATTGGATGATCAATTAGGTCATTTTCGTCCTCCCTAGGCTTATTCTTGTCCAATTAGGGTTTTTAACCAATCTTGTGCATCCAATAGGTGTGTTTGTGTCATTGGATGATCAATTAGGTCATTTTCGTCCTCCCTAGGCTTATTCTTGTCCAATTAGGGTTTTTAACCAATCTTGTGCATCCAATAGGTGTGTTTGTGTCATTGGATGATCAATTAGGTCATTTTCGTCCTCCCTAGGCTTATTCTTGTCCAATTAGGGTTTTTAACCAATCTTGTGCATCCAATAGGTGTGTTTGTGTCATTGGATGATCAATTAGGTCATTTTCGTCCTTTCTATGCTTATTTTTGTCCAATTAGGGTTTTTAAGCAATCTTGTGCATCCAATAAGTTCATTTGTGTCATTGGATGATCAATTAGGTCATTTTCGTCCTCCCTAGGCATATTCTTGTCCAACTAGGGTTTCTAACCAATCTTGTGCTTCCAATAGATGTGTTTGTGTCATTGGATGATCAATTAGGTCATTTTCGTCCTCCCTAGGCTTATTCTTGTCCAATTAGGGTTTTTAACCAATCTTGTGCATCCAATAGGTGTGTTTGTGTCATTGGATGATCAATTAGGTCATTTTCGTCCTCCCTAGGCTTATTCTTGTCCAATTAGGGTTTTTAACCAATCTTGTGCATCCAATAGGTGTGTTTGTGTCATTGGATGATCAATTAGGTCATTTTCGTCCTCCCTATGCTTATTCTTGTCCAATTAGGGTTTTTAACCAATCTTGTGCATCCAATAGGTGTGTTTGTGTCATTGGATGATCAATTTGGTCATTTTCGTCCTCCCTAGGCATATTCTTGTCCAATTAGGGTTTTTAACCAATCTTGTGCATCCAATAGGTGTGTTTGTGTCATTGGATGATCAATTTAGGTCATTTTCGTCCTCCCTAGGCATATTCTTGTCCAATTAGGGTTTTTAACCAATCTTGTGCATCCGATAGGTGTGTTTGTGTCATTGGATGATCAATTTAGGTCATTTTCGTCCTCCATAAGCATATTCTTGTCCAATTAGGGTTTTTAACCAATCTTGTGCATCCAATAGGTGTGTTTGTGTCATTGGATGATCAATTAGGTCATTTTCGTCCTTCCTAGGCTTATTCTTGTCCAATTCGGGTTTTTACCAAATCATGTGCATCCAATAAGTTCATTTGTATCATTGGATGATCAATTAGGTAATTTTCGTCCTCCCTAGGCATATTCTTGTCCAACTTGGGTTTTAAACCAATTTTGTGCATCCAATAGATGTGTTTGTGTCATTGGATGATCAATTAGGTCATTTTCGTCCTCCCTAGGCTTATTCTTGTCCAATTAGGGTTTTTAACCAATCTTGTGCATCCAATAGGTGTGTTTGTGTCATTGGATGATCAATTAGGTCATTTTCGTCCTCCCTAGGCTTATTCTTGTCCAATTAGGGTTTTTAACCAATCTTGTGCATCCAATAGGTGTGTTTGTGTCATTGGATGATCAATTAGGTCATTTTCGTCCTCCCTAGGCTTATTCTTGTCCAATTAGGGTTTTTAACAAATCTTGTGCATCCAATAAGTTCATTTGTGTCATTGGATGATCAATTAGGTCATTTTTGCCCTCCCTAGGCATATTCTTGTCCAACTAGGGTTTTTAACCAATCTTGTGCATCCAATAGGTGTGTTTGTGTCATTGGATGATCAATTAGGTCATTTTCGTCCTCCCTAGGCTTATTCTTGTCCAATTAGGGTTTTTAACCAATCTTGTGCATCCAATAGGTGTGTTTGTGTCATTGGATGATCAATTAGGTCATTTTTGTCCTTCCTAGGCTTATTCTTGTCCAACTAGGGTTTTTAACCAATCTTGTGCATCCAATAGGTGTGTTTGTGTCATTGGATGATCAATTAGGTCATTTTCGTCCTCCCTAGGCTTATTCTTGTCCAATTAGGGTTTTTAACCAATCTTGTGCATCCAATAAATTCATTTTTGTCATTGGATGATCAATTAGGTCATTTTCGTCCTCCCTAGGCTTATTCTTGTCCAATTAGGGTTTTTAACAAATCTTGTGCATCCAATAAGTTCATTTGTGTCATTAGATGATCAATTAGGTCATTTTCGTCCTCCCTAGGCATATTCTTGTCCAATTAGGGTTTTTAACCAATCTTGTGCATCCAATAGGTGTTTTTGTGTCATTGGATGATCAATTTAGGTCATTTCCGTCCTCCTTTGGCATATTCTTGTCCAATTAGGGTTTTTAACCAATAATGTGCATCCAATAGGTGTGTTTGTGTCATTGGATGATCAATTACGTCATTTTCGTCCTCCCTAGGCTTATTCTTGTCCAATTAGGGTTTTTAACAAATCTTGTGCATCCAATAAATTCATTTTTGTCATTGGATGATCGGTTAGGTCATTTTCATCCTCCCTAGGCTTATTCTTGTCCAATTAGGGTTTTTAACCAATATTGTGCATCCAACAAGTTTGTTTATGTCATTGAATTAATATTTAGGTTATTTTCGTCCTCCCTAGGCATATTCTTGTCCAATTAGGGTTTTTAACCAATCTTGTGCGTCCAATAGGTGTGTTTGTGTCACTGGATGATCAATATAGGTCATTTTCGTCCTCCCTAGGCTTATTCTAGTCCAATCAGGGTTTTTAACCAATCTTGTGCATCCAATAGGTGTGTTTGTGTCATTGGATGATCAATTAGGTCATTTTCGTCCTCCCTAGGCTTATTCTTGTCCAATTAGGGTTTTTAACAAATCTTGTGCACCCAATAAGTTCATTTGTGTCATTGGATGATCAATTAGGTCATTTTCGTCCTCCCTAGGCATATTCTTGTCCAATTAGGGTTTTTAACAAATCTTGTGCATCCAATAGGTGTTTTTGTGTCATTGGATGATCAATTTAGGTCATTTTCGTCCTCCTTAGGCATATTCTTGTCCAATTAGGGTTTTTAACCAATAATGTGCATCCAATAGGTGTGTTTGTGTCATTGGATGATCAATTACGTCATTTTCGTCCTCCCTAGGCTTATTCTTGTCCAATTAGGGTTTTTAACAAATCTTGTGCATCTAATAAGTTAATTTTTGTCATTGGATGATCAATTAGGTCATTTTCGTCCTCCCTAGGCTTATTCTTGTCCAATTAGGGTTTTTAACCAATCTTGTGCATCCAACAAGTTTGTTTATGTCATTGAATTAATATTTAGGTTATTTTTGTCCTCCATAGGTATATTCTTGTCCAATTAGGGTTTTTAACCAATCTTGTGCATCCAATAGGTGTGTTTGTGTCATTGGATGATCAATTTAGGTCATTTTCGTCCTCCCTAGGCTTATTCTTGTCCAATTAGGGTTTTTTTACCAATCTTGTGCATCCAATAGGTGTGTTTGTGTCATTGGATGATCAATTAGGTCATTTTCGTCCTCCCTAGGCTTATTCTTGTCCAATTAGGGTTTTTAACAAATCTTGTGCATCCAATAAGTTCATTTGTGTCATTAGATGATCAATTAGGTCATTTTCGTCCTCCCTAGGCATATTCTTGTCCAACTAGGGTTTTTAACCAATCTTGTGCATCCAATAAGTTCATTTGTGTCATTAGATGATCAATTAGGTCATTTTCGTCCTCTCTAGGCATATTCTTGTCCAACTAGGGTTTTTAACCAATCTTGTGCATCCAATAGGTGTGTTTGTGTCATTGGATGATCAATTAGGTCATTTTCGTCCTCCCTAGGCTTATTCTTGTCCAATTAGGGTTTTTAACCAATCTTGTGCATCCAATAGGTGTGTTTGTGTCATTGGATGATCAATTAGGTCATTTTCGTCCCACGTAGGCTTATTCTTGTCCAATTAGGGTTTTTAACCAATCTTGTGCATCCAATAGGTGTGTTTGTGTCATTGGATGATCAATTAGGTCATTTTCGTCCTCCCTAGACTTATTCTTGTCCAATTAGGGTTTTTAACAAATCTTGTGCATCCAATAAGTTCATTTGTGTCATTGGATGATCAATTAGGTCATTTTCGTCCTCCCTAGGTATATTTTTGTACAACTAGGGTTTTTAACCAATCTTGTGCATCCAATAAGTTCATTTGTGTCATTGGATGATCAATTAGGTCATTTTCGTCCTCCCTAGGCATATTTTTGTCCAACTAGGGTTTTTAACGAATCATGTGCATCCAATAGGTGTGTTTGTGTCATTGGATGATCAATTAGGTCATTTTCGTCCTCCCTAGGCTTATTCTTGTCCAATTAGGGTTTTTAACCAATCTTGTGCATCCAATAGGTGTGTTTGTGTCATTGGATGATCAATTAGGTCATTTTTGTCCTCCCTAGGCTTATTCTTGTCCAATTAGGGTTTTTAACAAATCTTGTGCATCCAATAAGTTCATTTGTGTCATTGGATGATCAATTAGGTCATTTTCGTCCTCCCTAGGCATATTTTTGTACAACTAGGGTTTTTAACCAATCTTGTGCATCCAATAAGTTCATTTGTGTCATTGGATGATCAATTAGGTCATTTTCGTCCTCCCTAGGCATATTCTTGTCCAACTAGGGTTTTTAACCAATCTTGTGCATCCAATAGGTGTGATTGTGTCATTGGATGATCAATTAGGTCATTTTCGTCCTCCCTAGGCTTATTCTTGTCCAATTAGGGTTTTTAACAAATCTTGTGCATCCAATAAGTTCATTTGTGTCATTGGATGATCAATTAGGTCATTTACGTCCTCCCTAGGCTTATTCTTGTCCAATTAGGGTTTTTAACCAATCTTGTGCGTCCAATAGGTGTGTTTGTGTCATTGGATGATCAATTAGGTCATTTTCGTCCTCCCTAGGCTTATTCTTGTCCAATTAGGGTTTTTAACCAATCTTGTGCATCCAATAGGTGTGTTTGTGTCATTGGATGATCAATTAGGTCATTTGCGTCCTCCCTAGGTATATTCTTGTCCAATTAGGGTTTTTAACCAATCTTGTGCATCCAATAGGTGTGTTTGTGTCATTGGATGATCAATTAGGTCATTTTCGTCCTCCCTAGGCATATTCTTGTCCAATTAGGGTTTTTAACCAATCTTGTGCATTCAATAGGTGAGTTTGTGTCATTGGATGATCAATTAGGTCATTTTCGTCCTCCCTAGGCTTATTCTTGTCCAATTAGGGTTTTAAACCAATCTTGTGCATCCAATACGTTTGTTTGTGTCATTGAATTAATATTTAGGTCATTTTCGTCCTCCCTAGGCATATTCTTGTCCAATTAGGGTTTTTAACCAATCTTGTGCATCCAATAGGTGTGTTTGTGTCATTGGATGATCAATTAGGTCATTTTCGTCCTCCCTAGGCTTATTCTTGTCCAATTAGGGTTTTTAACCAATCTTGTGCATCCAAAATTTGTTTGTGTCATTGAATTAATATTTAGGTCATTTTCGTCCTCCCTAGGCATATTCTTGTCCAATTAGGGTTTTTAACCAATCTTGTGCATCCAATAGGTGTGTTTGTGTCATTGGATGATCAATTAGGTCATTTTCGTCCTCCCTAGGCTTATTCTTGTCCAATTATGGTTTTTAACCAATCTTGTGCATCCAATAGGTGTGTTTGTGTCATTAGATGATCAATTAGGTCATTTTCGTCCACCCTAGGCATATTCTTGTCGAATTAGGGTTTTTAACCAATCTTGTGCATCCAATAGGTGTGTTTGTGTCATTGGATGATCAATTAGGTCATTTTCGTCCTCCCTAGGCTTATTCTTGTCCAATTAGGGTTTTTAACCAATCTTGTGCATCCAATAGGTGTGTTTGTGTCATTGGATGATCAATTAGGTCATTTTCATCCTCCCTAGGCTTATTCTTGTCCAATTAGGATTTTTAACCAATCTTGTGCATCCAATAGGTGTGTTTGTGTCATTGGATGATCAATTAGGTCATTTTCGTCCTCCCTAGGCATATTCTTTTCCAATTAGGGTTTTTAACCAATCTTGTGCATCCAATAGGTGTGTTTGTGTCATTGATGTTCAATTAGGTCATTTTTGTCCTTTCTATGCTTATTCTTGTCCAATTAGGGTTTTTAACCAATCTTGTGCATCCAATAAGTTCATTTGTGTCATTGGATGATCAATTAGGTCATTTTCGTCCTCCCTAGGCATATTCTTGTCCAATTAGGGTTTTTAACCAATCTTGTGCATCCAATAGGTGTGTTTGTGTCATTGGATGATCAATTAGGTCATTTTCGTCCTCCCTAGGCTTATTCTTGTCCAATTAGGGTTTCTAACCAATCTTGTGCATCCAATAGGTGTGTTTGTGTCATTGGATGATCGATTAGGTCATTTTCGTCCTCCCTTGACTTATTCTAGTCAAATTAGGGTTTTTAACCAATCTTGTGCATCCAATAACTTTGTTTGTGTCATTGAATTAATATTTAGGTCATTTTCGTCCTCCCTAGGCATATTCTTGTCCAATTAGGGTTTTTAGCCAATCTTGTGCATCCAATAGGTGTGTTTGTGTCATTGGATGATCAATTAGCTCATTTTCCTCCTCCCTAGGCATATTCTTGTCCAATTAGGGTTTTTAACCAATCTTGTGCATCCAATAGGTGTGTTTGTGTCATTGATGATCAATTAGGTCATTTTCGTCCTCCCTAGGCTTATTCTTGTCCAATTAGGGTTTTTAACAAATCATGTGCATCCAATAAGTTCATTTGTGTCATTGGATGATCAATTAGGTCATTTTCGTCCTCCCTAGGCTTATTCTTGTCCAATTAGGGTTTTTAACCAATCTTGTGCATCCAATAGGTGTGTTTGTGTCATTGGATGATCAATTAGGTCATTTTCGTCCTCCCTAGGCTTATTCTTGTCCAATTAGGGTTTTTAACCAATCTTGTGCATCCAATAGGTGTGTTTGTGTCATTGGATGATCAATTAGGTCATTTTTGTCCTCCCTTGACTTATTCTTGTCAAATTAGGGTTTTTAACCAATCTTGTGCATCCAATAACTTTGTTTGTGTCATTGAATTAATATTTAGGTCATTTTCGTCCTCCCTAGGCATATTCTTGTCCAATTAGGGTTTTTAACAAATCTTGTGCATCCAATAATTTCATTTGTGTCATTGGATGATCAATTAGGTCATTTTCGTCCTCCCTAGGCTTATTCTTGTCCAATTAGGGTTTTTAACCAATCTTGTGCTTCCAATAGGTGTGTTTGTGTCATTGGATGATCAATTAGGTCATTTTTGTCCTCCCTAGGCTTATTCTTGTCCAATTACAGTTTTTAACCAATCTTGTGCATCCAATAGGTGTGTTTGTGTCATTGGATGATCAATTAGGTCATTTTCGTCCTCCCTAGGCTTATTCTTGTCCAATTAGGGTTTTTAACCAATCTTGTGCATCCAATAGGTGTGTTTGTGTCATTGGATGATCAATTAGGTCATTTTCGTCCTCCCTAGGCTTATTCTTGTCCAATTAGGGTTTTTAACAAATCTTGTGCATCCAATAAGTTCATTTGTGTCATTGGATGATCAATTAGGTCATTTTCGTCCTCCCTAGGCATATTCTTGTCCAATTAGGGTTTTTAACAAATCTTGTGCATCCAATAGGTGTTTTTGTGTCATTGGATGATCAATTTAGGTCATTTTCGTCCTCCTTAGGCATATTCTTGTCCAATTAGGGTTTTTAACCAATAATGTGCATCCAATAGGTGTGTTTGTGTCATTGGATGATCAATGACGTCATTTTCGTCCTCCCTAGGCTTATTCTTGTCCAATTAGGGTTTTTAACAAATCTTGTGCATCTAATAAGTTAATTTTTGTCATTGGATGATCAATTAGGTCATTTTCGTCCTCCCTAGGCTTATTCTTGTCCAATTAGGGTTTTTAACCAATCTTGTGCATCCAACAAGTTTGTTTATGTCATTGAATTAATATTTAGGTTATTTTTGTCCTCCATAGGTATATTCTTGTCCAATTAGGGTTTTTAACCAATCTTGTGCATCCAATAGGTGTGTTTGTGTCATTGGATGATCAATTTAGGTCATTTTCGTCCTCCCTAGGCTTATTCTTGTCCAATTAGGGTTTTTTTACCAATCTTGTGCATCCAATAGGTGTGTTTGTGTCATTGGATGATCAATTAGGTCATTTTCGTCCTCCCTAGGCTTATTCTTGTCCAATTAGGGTTTTTAACAAATCTTGTGCATCCAATAAGTTCATTTGTGTCATTAGATGATCAATTAGGTCATTTTCGTCCTCCCTAGGCATATTCTTGTCCAACTAGGGTTTTTAACCAATCTTGTGCATCCAATAAGTTCATTTGTGTCATTAGATGATCAATTAGGTCATTTTCGTCCTCTCTAGGCATATTCTTGTCCAATTAGGGTTTTTAACCAATCTTGTGCATCCAATAGGTGTGTTTGTGTCATTGGATGATCAATTAGGTCATTTTCGTCCTCCCTAGTCTTATTCTTGTCCAATTAGGGTTTTTAACCAATCTTGTGCATCCGATAAGTTTGTTTGTGTCATAGAATTAATATTTAGGTCATTTTCGTCCTCCCTAGGCATATTCTTGTCCAATTAGGGTTTTTAACCAATCTTGTGCATCCAATAGGTGTGTTTGTGTCATTGGATGATCAATTAGGTCATTTTCGTCCTCCCTAGGCTTATTCTTGTCCAATTAGGGTTTTTAAACAATCTTGTGCATCCAATAGGTGTGTTTGTGTCTTTGGATGATCAATTAGGTCATTTTCGTCCTCCGTAGGCTTATTCTTGTCCAATTAGGGTTTTTAACCAATCTTGTGCATCCGATAAGTTTGTTTGTATCATTGAATTAACATTTAGGTCATTTTCGTCCTCCCTAGACATATTCTTGTCCAATTAGGGTTTTTAACCAATCTTGTGCATCCAATAGGTGTGTTTGTGTCATTGGATGATCAATTAGGTCATTTACGTCCTCCCTAGGCTTATTCTTGTCCAATTAGGGTTTTTAACCAATCTTGTGCATCCAATAACTTTCTTTGTGTCATTGAATTAATATTTAGGTCATTTTCGTCCTCCCTAGGCATATTCTTGTCCAATTAGGGTTTTTAACCAATCTTGTGCATCCAATAGGTGTGTTTGTGTCATTGGATGATCAATTAGGTCATTTTCGTCCTCCCTAGGCTTATTCTTGTCCAATTAGAGTTTTTAACCAATCTTGTGCATCCAATAACTTTGGTTGTGTCATTGAATTAATATTTAGGTCATTTTCGTCCTCCCTAGGCATCATCTTGTCCAATTAGGGTTTTTAACCAATCTTTTGCATCCAATAGGTGTGTTTGTGTCATTGGATGATCAATTAGGTCATTTTCGTCCTCCCTAGGCTTATTCTTGTCCAATTAGGGTTTTTAACCAATCTTGTGCATCCAATAACTTTGTTTGTGTCATTGAATTATATTTAGGTCTCTTTCGTCCTCCCTAGGCATCATCTTGGCCAATTAGG